>JAHHZJ010000338.1:0-50755 GCA_021437245.1 Aegilops speltoides
AAAGTGGCACAGACTTACAGGACAGCATCCATGACCCAAAGATCGAACGTGTCGGTCATCAGCGAGTAAGTTCGGGCTGTAGCACTGGCTAGCAGGACTCGGTGAACCGGCAGAAGCGGCTAACAGACTCCGGTACTCACGCGTGACATTTCCCGAAGGGATGATACAGAACGAAGAAGGACACATGCCGCCAGCCTAAGTGTTAGGAGCAAAGAGCAAGCTACCATGGCTCGATTGGAAACACTAGGAGACATTTCCGTAAGAGAGGCTACTAAAGATAAACAACTAGATAGTCGATCCCACACATACCAAGCATTTCAAAACATACACACAATATGCCCGATATGTGCAAATACAACATGGCATCACAACATGACTCTACGACTCAAGTATTTATTCATTAGGCTCCGAGGAGCGAGATATTACAAACATAGGTCTCATGACCCAACAATCAGAGCATACAAATCAAAACACAAGCGGAAGCTTAACATGTCTGAGTACAGACATCTATAAATGAAAAAGGCTTGAAAGCCTGACTATCTACTAGATCCTGCCGAGGGCACCAGATCGTAGCTGAGGTATCAAGCTAAACGTCAAGTCCACGTGGAACTACTAGCTAAACCAAGTCTCTGCAAAAACATAAAATAGGCAAACGTGAGTACAAATGTACCCAGCAAGACTTACATCGTAACTAACTACATATGCATCATTATCAACAAAGGGATGGTGGAGTTTAACAGCAGCAAGCCAACTTTGACTCGGTGGCTATCCTAAACTACGACGGCAAGTAACTCTTTGAGGTGGCGCACACGAGTCCACATATTCACCACATCAATACACCACTATGGATCCGCTCCGCCTCCCTACGAGAACGCCATCCATAGCACTCACACTTATCTTGCGATTTTAGAGTATCCACTTTCACTTGTCTATGAACTGTGCGAGCAACCAGAAGTCCTTTACCGTGGACACGGCTATTCAATAGATCATATTAACCCTGCAAGGTGTACTTCTTCATACATGTTTCCACCACTTAGCGCCAAGACACGACATGTGCTCGGCAGACTTCAGCTTAAAGCCAACGTGGGTGTAGACCACGACCTACCTAGACACTCAAGTATCTAGTCCAGGTTTATCGCCTATTTGGGTTCCATCTATGAGGAGTTTGGCGAAGTTTCGCCACAGCCCCAAACGATGTGAACAGGTTCCGTGACACCAATCGGGCGCCGGTTTACCCTGCCACGTGCCTACCGTGATCACAGCCCACCCCTACGGTCAAGATCACAGACGGCCTCCAAAGATACTACAAACACCGTAAACTACTTGCAACTCCCGGACAGAGGACAAGGGTGAATAAGAAGTCGAGCGGGTCATATTTCAGGGCCCAATGCATGGTAGTAGTTGAGTCATGGATCACAAACACGTAACTCAGTTCCTAAGGACGGCTTCAATGAGACAACCCACCATGTACTCCTACATGGCCTCTCACCGATACCTTTACCAAATCGTGTTCACACACTTAGCTCACACACCGTAGGACATGTTCACACGCCCCGATTCATCCTTGATGAATCGGACCCGACTCAACTCTAAGCGAGAGCAGTGCATGACAAACAAACATGAATGAGTAGGCACATCAGGGCTCAAACAACTCCTACTCATGCTAGTGGGTTTCATCTACTTATTGTGGAATGACAGTCATGCAAAGGATAAAGGGGTTCAGCTACCGCAGCAAGTAACAGCTTGAATCGTTGTTGTCCTAATGCAGTAGAAAAGAGAGCAGGAGCGAGAGAGTGGGATTGTATCGAATGAACAAGGGGTTTTGCTTGCTCGCACTTCAAGATATTATAGTTCTTCATCGGTGTCATCGAACTCGCGTCGGAACCACGCCTATCGAGAGGGACAAACACCGCAATCGAGAAAGAACACAATCAATGCAATGCTACAATATGATGCATGATCATGACATGGCAATATGCTGTGATTTGAGCTAATGCATCTAGCTATGATTTAAATGAAGTTGGTTTGAATACATGATCCAAATTCAAACTCCATATATGATTATTTAAATGCCCTTTATTTGTTTTGTCCAAAACAGAGGACAAACATTGTTCAAACATGCATGAAAATGGTACAGATGGATTCCTTGAATTTTTCTGATAATTTTTCATATATAATTTATTTGATTTGGAGCTACGGTTGATTTTATATGAATTTTAGAAGTTTTGGTTATTTTCCGAATTTTCGAATAAGATTAAATCAGAAAACACTTTATTGCATCAAGATTGCGTCGCCGTGGACGCCATCAATCAACGGAGACGGTCCAGTCAATCGACCTGTGGGTCCCGCGTGTCGCTGATTAGACTAACTAACCTAATTAAAATTAACCCTAACTAACTTGGTTAGGCGGGTGGGCCCGACGCCGCTGACCTGAAGGGGTCATCCACAGTCAAGCGGGCTAATCATCGCTGCCTAGTCACGCAAGCAACGACAGCGGGCGCGCGAGCAGCGCGAAACGCTGCTCAAAGCGACCATTTGAACGGAGGAGACCACCTACGGGAGCCGAGGCTCGCCGCATCCGATGGTGCTCACAATGGCAGTTCTAGTGGCCTAAACGACGGCGGCGGCGACTTGCGTGATGGCGGAGTTCGGCGCCGAGCGAATCGGCGTTGCGAGGAACGGCAGAGCCGCGGGTGGTCGCGATCGACTCGGGAACGTCTTGAGCACGGGCGCTTCGCTTATGCTCTAGGTGACGGGTGGCTACGCGGCAACATGGCTGGTGGCGGTGAGCTTTTGCCGGTCAAAACGGCGGCTACGGTGATCGAGAGGCATGGGGAGGAGGGGCAGCGTCGGAGGAGCTCACAGCGGTTGCAAAGACGCGCCTCATAGGGCTTGTAGGAGGCCGGACGATGTCGGGCGTTCGGCGATCTGGGAGCCGAGGTTGAAGACGACGGCGTCGACAGCGCTCGGGGCGCCCGCCGCTGAGTATCTCATCGAGGAGGTCGAGGACGACACGCGAAGCTTCGGAGACTTCTGCTGAGGTGTGGTTGCAGGTGGGCATGTAACGCAGGCGGCGGCGGCAGGCGTGTTGGTGGGGCTGCAGAGAGGGAGCTAGAGGAGAGGAGAGAGCTCCAGAGTGAGGGGAGAGGCGAGAGGGGTCGAGGCCGTTCTGTGGAGCGGGACAGGCGAGGGGAAGCAGGAGGTGGAAGCGGGAGGTGGAGCATCGAGGCGCAAGACGTCGACACGCCCTGCCTCGGGCAGAGGTTGAAGAGTGGGGCTCTTGGTGGGCTGGCCAGCAGGTGCTGCGGTGGGCAGGTCGGCCACTTGGGCCACTGTGGGCTGCGCAGTAAGCCAAGTCTCTCTCTCTCTTTACATTTTTTGTTTCAGTTTTTCTATTTCTTTTATTACTTTTGAATTAGTAAAAATACTAATTCATTTTTAAAACTTCTGAAACAAATTGTGGACACTATTTGGATTAATCCAAAAGCTCACAAATGATTCCAGAATATTTGGAGCATTTAGTATATTTATAGAATTCAAATGCCCCAATTCGAATACATTAAGATTTAATTCAAAAATCCAGGAATGACCTAGAAATATGTTCATTATTTTTTTGGAAGAGGTTTTCACCTTTAGCAGAAATCATGAACATTTCCAAAGGGCATTCTGGGTTATTGAAAATATTTTTATTGAACCTAGTTAAATTTCATTTGGTGCTAGGGTTTCAACAATCCCCATTTCAAATTTCTTTGGAATTTAAACATGATGCAACACTCTAACGCATGTACTAGGCATTGTCAGAACTAGGGATGTGACAGCTCACCCCCACTGAAACAAGAATCTCGTCCCGAGATTCAAGACATGTGGTAAGAAGACAAAGGGGACACTAAGTATCACAAACTTCATGATCCAACTGTCTTCTCGAGGGTGTTGATCTGTTGGCTCAATCGATCTTGACGTCTTGCTTGCGAGGTCTTCATCCAACACGATGACGACAGAAAGAGACTCTCTAGAAAACGATCTCCTCGAAGATCGAGTATTCAAGATCAACTCGTGGAATGAGAGGTAAGAACATCTATCGAGCTGAGATATGAAGCATTCATCCAAAAGGATGGAGTGGAACAGATGTTGAAGGTTCACTAGGTAGGCAATATTCCGCACCTAAAAAGGTGGTGAACGGTTGTCAACGTAGCGAGAGTTTGAGTTGCCATGATACCACAGTGAGACATTTTAGAGGAAGGCAATTCGTAGACATATCCCCTTAAGTGACAAAAAGAATTACCTTTGATTCAAAGATCATTGAAACTCTTTATACCAGCCTAAGGCAATTCTCGAGCGACCGTTTAGAGGGGTTCGGTGGAATGGCATACCCGGATTAGAATGGATGATGTGGATTACCTTGTTGAAAACAACACAAGGGATGATTTTAGTGACTGGGAAAAGCTCAACAGTAGAGAGTGATTCCACTATTGGAGTGGTTATAGCATAACCGAAAAGACTAGGAGCAATTCCAGTTAGTCTTTGGTGATAATACATAGTGCTTGCGCGCTCTCAAGAACTTCAGCATTTCCATATCCATCAAGGTTTTACCAACATCCGTGTCAAGGGTGCTGACAACACAACATACTACCATGATGAATAGCGATGGATGATGCAGATGCAAAGGAAGATAACACTTTCTCAGATTTCACCTTAGCGGGACCAAGGGGACAAAATCTGGATGATCGACCGAGAGACATTTAGCACTCCGCTTCTAATGTTCTCCTTGATGTGCTAGCGTAACCCATTCATTGAAATGGTCTGGTATCTGGAACATTAAATAAAGGTCGGACTTCGGAAACACAAAAGTCCATAAGGGACAACTAGGGAGTAAATCCTACGAAGTCCTTATGGGGAGGTGGCCAACTTCTTCAATCAAGATACTACAATAATAGGTCTTCTGGCGGGGTGTGTTGGCCATGACATCCTCTTTACCGGTTATCGAGAGACCAATATTATAGTTCTTGGAACATGTTCCAACCATCATATCTGCCTGAGGTTCAGATCTGGTTGGTGTCAGAAAATTCCAGACTCTTCGAGTCTAGAAAGAACAGTGAAAGTTTGCAACACAAATCGACGAGATGACGTTGCGAGATTCTCGGGAAATGAACTACGATAGCAAGCTCCAAAACATGAGCTGGTTCTGCTACAAACATGTGAACACGCTGTCCCAGACAAGCATGGTCACGTGGTAGTCTTACAACGAAACACTATCGAGTTCAGGGAGGAACCATCATTGCGGATAACGAAGTCCTTGCATAAGTCATATGATTAGCTCTTATGAAGGAATTCCGTTTACCGGAACAAGTTAGTTAGTGGCTTGGTGTGCTAGGGAATTCATATGGAATGAAGATGATCGCCTATCGCACCATAGAATACTTCGCACATGCATGGTGACTTGGGATGATTCCAGAGGAAGCAAAACAAACTTTCTCGGATCCACGGCGACAACTTACATTAAATGCACGTGAATCTAAGGAGGTCACTTCTTACATCCGAACATATGCTTCATGAACGGAACATGAAGATAATGCTTATAGAAGTTTCCAACACTAGCTTAACGTTCAACAAGATCATAGAGGAGATAAGGGTGTTGTCGATGGGCTCAACAACAATTCATCCGGATTCCCATGGAGAGGGAATTCCATAACTATGTGAACAAGGTGATAGTATTGGTCAGACCCAAAAGACATAATGGTGTATGCTCGAGGAAAATCCACGAGTAAGACAACATTACTTAACATCGTTAGTTCCGATTTGATTTGAGAATAGCCCACACTCAAATCAAAGTTTTGGCAAGACAATAGCTCCAGCAACTGGTCTCAAGGATCAATTGATGAAGATATCATCTTTCTTCAACATACATACAAGATATCCCTTATCATGAACTAAGTCAGACAAGCTTTTATCTTCCAACTCTCCAAGTTGTTGTTTAGCTTGACCAACTAGCTCTGTGGGGTATCCCACAGATTCTTGGAGAAGGGTGGTTTACAAGAAACCATCTTGATCACTTAACTCAACATAGCGGTCAGGTGACAACCTGGTAATACTTCCGAGAAGATATACGGAAAATCACGAACCATCGGTATGTTACTAATCTCGAGAGCAATCTTGCTTTTCAAGGCAAGACGATATGATCAAATAAGCAAGGGACTGAATAATCCTAACTCATTGATCGAGGAGTGCACCAGAATAAGGACTAGGTAGCACAATCAACCTTAGGGTGACGATTGAATAATCAACATGCTAAGAATGAGGTTATCATCCATTTAACTACCAAGCAACGGAGTTGCTAGCAGTATTGATTTCACACACCACGATTCACTTGTCGGCATTCCGGTTACAATAACACGGAAACCGAGGAATGAACAATGATGGCAAGAAGTATTATTGCATCAAGAATTCATAAGAGCTGGCGCAATTCTCATGACAGTCTTAATATAAAGATGGTAATACTCCAAGGTAGAACAGAGCAAAAGCTAGATTGGCAATTGATCTGCAGAACACGACTACTTTGACCACTCCAAGAAATGGATGAGGTGCTGGAGTTTGTTTCTCTTAGACATTCCGGAATAGAATGGCTTGACGGACCACAAGAGTAATAAGCATCGATGAGCTCGAGTGCACAACTACTCCTGTCTATCAATCAATAGACGAAGGTCAGGATACAACTATAGAGGGACAACTCAAAAGAACATATAATTTTCTGAGTTGTGGATGCATAGATTAGTATGTCGAACCAAGTTCAACATGTTTCTTTCGGATAACCCATGCAGAGAGGTAGGACTGGCAGAGTCACGATATAGCAAGGAGAATTCATCGAGAGCACTCCCGTTGTGATACTTTGATCCAACAAACTTCTGCCATAAATGGTTCACGGTATTTGGAAGAAGGAAATACCACAAACCTCGAGGACTATCGCAAGGTTACTAATAACCTAAAGGAACTAGCAAACACTATCAACATGAAGTAAGTAGGGTGAGTCTCGTGTTCAAAACCCAGGAGTAGAATACCTACTAACTAATAACATCACGGGATGCTTTCGAGAATGATGGCCAGAATCATCACACGGGGAACGCAAAACATGGCTAGTTTACTAGGTGACTCCCTAAAACACCTAGGTTCATAATAATAGCTCCAACATATATGCCGAGGCAGAGGAGTACCCCAACAATCTAATTTGTGTGATTAATCTAGCCCAAATGAACATCAAAATGGGAGGAAGGGATTTGCAAATGCTTCATATTGTTTTAGAAACCTGGGATGACTCGGACAGCATAACGGCTGTAAATGCTCAAAATGATTTGAGATATCCTGCAGAAATGGTGGCATAACCACTCAACATCACAAAAGCAAGGTTCTGAGACCAGTTATGAACATACAGAAGTAGTAAAAGCTGAACTGAAGCTTGAAACTATCAATCCTATAAGTCTCCAACACAGTAACTCGTCATCCTAGTAGATAGATGAGAAGCCTAGTTCTTAATCCCCGTAGAAGAGAAGAGGTTGACTCAGATCAGAAGGCCATGAGGTATAAGGAGTAAAAAGAGCCTTACGTTCCCTTCCCACAATCAATTCCCCTACATATAACTAAAGCATTTCTAGACTCAACTTCACCAGTTTGGCTTGGTAATCCCACAGCGCAAGCTCGATACAAAACTGTCAGACCCGACTCAATGTCACATCGATCTAGCCTGTAACACCTCATATCACTTTGCGGCCTCACGCGGTATCCCCAGGTGTCGCCTTACCTTTGCTCGGGACCATTTGGCGCTTTTGGCACACGATATGATAGTGTCGCTAGCATCCATATGAAAAGGAGCCGGGCTGACATGGCTAGTCAGAAACCCAAAGTGGCACAGACTTACAGGACAGCATCCATGACCCAAAGATCGAATGTGTCGGTCATCAGCGAGTAAGTTCCGGCTGTAGCACGGGCTAGCAGACTCGGTGAACCGGGCTGAAGCGGCTAACAGACTCCGTTACTCAACGCGTGACATTTCCCGAAGGGATGTATACAGAACGAAGAAGGACACATGCCGCCAGCCTAAGTGTTCCGGAGCAGAGCAAGCTACCATGGCTCAAAGGAAACACTAGGAGACATTTCCGTAAGAGAGGCTACTAAAGATAAACAACTAGATAGTCGATCCCACACATACCAAGCATTTCAAAACATACACACAATATGCCCGATATGTGCAAATACAACATGGCATCACAACATGACTCTACGACTCAAGTATTTATTCATTAGGCCCGAGGAGCGTAGATATTACAAACATAGGTCTCATGACCCAACAATCGAGCATACAAATCAAAACAAAAGCGAAGCTTAACATGTCCGAGTACGACATCTATAAATGAAAAAGGCTTGAAAGCCCGACTATCTACTAGATCTCGCCGAGGGCACCAGATCGTAGCTGAGGTATCAAGCTAAACGTCAAGTCCACGTGGAACTACTAGCGAGACCAAGTCTCTCTCAAAAAACATAAAATAGGCAAACGTGAGTACAAATGTACCCAAAGAAGACTTACATCGTAACTAACTACATATGCATCATTATCAACAAAGGGATAGTGGAGTTTAACAAAGACAAGCCAGCTTTGACTCGGTGGCTATCCTAAACTACGACGCAAGTAACTCTTTGTGGTGGCGCACGAGTCCACATATTCACCACATCAATACACCACTATGGATCCGCTCCGCCTCCCCACGAGAACGCCATCCATAGCACTCACACTTATCTTGCGATTTTAGAGTATCCACTTTCACTTGTCTATGAACTGTACAGCAACCCAGAAGTCCTTTACATGACACGGCTATTCAATAGATCATATTAACCCTGCAGGGTGTACTTCTTCATACATGTTTCACCACTTAGCTCGCACACCGACATGTGCTCGGCAGACTTCAGCTTAAAGCCGACGTGCGTGTAGACCACGACCTACCTAGACACTCAAGTCTCTAGTCCAGGTTTATCGCCTATTTGAGTTCCATCTATGAGGAGTTCCGCCAAGTTTCGCCACAGCCCCAAACGATGTGAACAGGTTCCGTGACACCAATCGGGCGCCGGTTTACCCGCCACGTGCCTACCGTGATCACAGCCCACCCCTACGGTCAAGATCACAAGACGGCCTCCAAAGATACTACAAACACCGTAAACTACTTGCAACTCCCGGACAGAGGACAAGGGTGAATAAGAAGTCGGCGGGTCATATTTCAGGCCCAATGCATGGTAGTAGCTGAGTCATGGATCACAAACACGTAACTCAGTTCCTAAGGACGGCTTCAATGAGACAACCCACCATGTACTCCTACATGGCCTCTCACCGATACCTTTACCAAATCGTGTTCACACACTTAGCTCACACATCGAGGACATGTTCACACACCTCCGATTCATCCTCGGCGAATCGGACCGACTCAACTCTAAGCAAAGAGCAGTGCATGATAAACAAACATGAATGAGTAGGCACATCAGGCTCAAACAACTCCTACTCATGCTAGTGGGTTTCATCTACTTCTTGTGGAATGACAGTCATGCAAAGGATAAAGGGGTTCAGCTACCGCAGCAAGTAACAGTTGAATCGTTGTTGTCCTAATGCAAGAAAAGAGAGCAGGAGCGAGAGAGTGGGATTGTATCGAATGAACAAGGGGTTTTGCTTGCCTGGCACTTCTGAAGATATTATAGTTCTTCATCGGTGTCATCGAACTCGTCGTCGGAACCACGTCTATCGAGAGGGGACAAACACCGGCAACTGAGAAAGAACACAATCAATGCAATGCTACAATATGATGCATGATCATGACATGGCAATATGCTGTGATTTGAGCTAATGCATCTAGCTATGATTTAAATGAAGTTGGTTTGAATACATGATCCAAATTCAAACTCCATATATGATTATTTAAATGCCCTTTATTTGTTTTGTCCAAAACAGAGGACAAACATTGTTCAAACATGCATGAAAATGGTACAGATGGATTCCTTGAATTTTTCTGATAATTTTTCATATATAATTTATTTGATTTGGAGCTACGGTTGATTTTATATGAATTTTAGAAGTTTTGGTTATTTTCTGGAATTTTCAGAATAAGATTAAATCCAGAAAACACTTTATTGCGTCAAGATTGCGTCGCCGCGGACGCCATCACCAACGGAGACGGTCCAGTCAATCGACTGTGGGTCCCGCGTGTCGATGATTAGACTAACTAACCTAATTAAAAATAACCCTAACTAACTTGGTTAGCCGGGTGGGGCCCGCGACGCCGCTGACCTGTGGGGGTCAAACTCGGTCAACAGGGGCTAATCCATCGGCGCTCAGCCGCCCAACGACAGCGCGGCGGAGCAGCGCGAAACGCTGCTCGGCGACCATTTGAACGGAGGAGACCACCTACGGGAGCCGAGGCTCGCCGCATCCGATGGTGCTCACAGTGGCGATTCTAGTGGTTTAAACGACGGGCGGCGGCGATTGCGCGGCGGTCGGAGTTCGGTGTCGAGCGAATCGGCGTTGTGGAACGGCAGAGCTGGTGGTATGATCGACTCGACTCGACGCGGTTGAGCACGGGCGCTGCGTTGCGGCTCTAGGTGACGGTGGCCACGGCGGCAACATGGCTGGTGGCGGTGAGCTTTGGCTTCGGTCAAAACGGCGGCTACGGTGATCGAGAGGCATGGGGAGGAGGGGCAAACGTCGGAGGAGCTTACAACAATTGCAGCACGCGTCTCATAGGGCTTGTAGGAGGCCGGACGATGTCGGGGCGTTGCCGGCGATCTGGGGAGCCGAGGTTGAAGACGACGGCGTCGACAGCGTTCGGGACGCAGGCCGCTGAGTATCTCATCGAGGAGGTCGAGGATGACACGCAGAAGCTCCTGAGACTCGTGCTGAGGCGTGTGGTTGCCGGTGGCGCATGTAACGGCAAGCGGCGGCGACGGCGTGTTCGGTGGGGCTGCGGAGAGGGAGCTAGAGGAGAGGGAGAGAGCTCCAGAGTGAGGGGAGAGGCAGAGGGGGTCGAGGCCGTTCCTGTGGAGAGTGGACAGGGCGAGGGGGAAGCAGGAGGTGGAAGCAGGAGGTGGAGCATCGGGCGCGCGCACGTCGACATGCCTCTGCCTACTGGCAGAGGTTGAAGACGGTGGGGCTCCTGGTGGGCTGGCCAATAGTGCCAGGCAGTGGGCCGGGTCGGCCACTTGGGCCGCCAGGTGGGCTGCGCAGGTAAGCCAGTAAGTCTCTCTCTTTACATTTTTTGTTTCAGCTTTTTCTATTTCTTTTATTCTGCTTTTGAATTAGTAAAATACTAATTCATTTTTAAAACTTCAAACAAATTGTGGACACTATTTGGATTAATCCAAAAGCTCACAAATGATTCCAGAATATTTGGAGCATTTAGTATATTTATAGAATTCAAATGCCCCAATTCAAATACATTAAGATTTAATTCAAAAATCCAGGAATGACCTAGAAATATGTTCATTATTTTTTTGGAAGAGGTTTTCACCTTTAGCAGAAATCATGAACATTTCCAAAGGGCATTCTGGGTTATTGAAAATATTTTTATTGAACCTAGTTAAATTTCATTTGGTGCTAGGGTTTCAACAATCCCCATTTCAAATTTCTTTGGAATTTAAACATGATGCAACACTCTAATGCATGTACTAGGCATTGTCAGAACTAGGGATGTGACAGTCTATGCGTATGAGTATGGTTTATGCTATTAAGAGAGGTATGCTGGCAGAACCTGTCGTGGCTGGAAGGGAGGAGGCTGTGTGCGGATCCGAAGTGTATCCGGACTCTCTCCTTGGGGGATACTTGTGTGTTCCTGCCTTGTGCGTCTGAGCTGATTCCATGTCGCCAGTCCTGTTATGCGCAAAGGTGAGCCTGTAAAGAAAAATGCTTAGAGGCAGTTGCATGTCATAGGGTGGTTGAACCGTGGGTGCCTGGTCGGAGCCTGGTCGAGCCGTGCTATCATGCCGTGAAGGAGCTCAGACTCCTCTATGGGTGTCCGGGGGGTTGGTTGTCGAATCGAAGTTCGATAGAAGGGCACAACTCGCTATCTCAGTGGCGGGATACTTTCTACTCCCGGGGTGGAGTTCGGCCTTGCCCATAATTGTGACCATGTCACGTGGGTTTGGCATGATATGGTACCACGTTGAGTCGAGCCGACGCGGTTCGTCCCGGTAGTATATAGTAGTTACTGTATAAGGGGACAATGCCGTAGACTTACTCTTCGGCATGGTGTTTGTTTGGTGATCCGAAGATGACCTCCAAGGTGATGGGCCTGTAAGACTTGGCCTTTGCACCTGGAACGACATCTTTGAGAAGATGTTTTTAGTGGGTTTGATCCTCGAGCGATCAATACCTGTCTGGTGAACTGTGTCTTGCGCAGCAAGTTTGAGCTGCCGTTTATGCCCATAGGGGCTCCTGTGAGGTGGATCCCACCAACTGTTGGGTCAATGGTAAGTGCAATTAAATTGCCATGGTTGATATTGTCCAGACGGTCTATGTGATCGGAGATGATCGGCCGTATTTACCGTGGGGTGACTTGTATTGTTGAGTCAGCATCCCGAGGAGTATACATTCGTTCCCTTGTTGGTTTGCGGAGGATTTTCCTTTGAGCTCGCAATGTTTGGTGGTCTGGGGTCCTAGTTGTTTGAGACCTCTTTTCATTGTTTCCGGCTCACGACCGACCGTTTTGTTTTGAGGATCCGACATTCTCTATTGGTATGCTTGGCCGCCACTCTAGGGGTACCATGGATTTTACATGGTTGGTCGAGTATGCTGCCCGGGCCGGATGGGCCTGGGCTGTTCTTTTTCCGCTGACCAGACTGGGGGCGCGGAATCCGGCACCAACTCCGTTGTCTTGGTCGTCATCATTATTTCTATGACTCTTATGTCTGTTGCGTCGAGGTTTATGGATTCTACCTCGCGTTTCCTGCGTATTGCCGCGGACCGTGATGTATTGGCGTCGGGGTTTGGGTTTTAGGACATCCTTCTCAGGTTGAGGTAGCAAATTGTGCTTTGTGTACCCTTTGGTGGGGCGGTCGAGTCTGTATTCCTCGGCTGCCAGGACCTTAGTCCATCTTTCTGTGAGCAGATCTTGGTTAGCTTGGAGCTGCTGCTGCTTCTTCTTCAGGCTTCTTGTAGTGGCCATAAGCCGTCGCTAGAAGCGAACCTGCTCTACGGTATCTTCAGGCACGCCGAATTCATTGTCGCAGAGGCTAACCTCGTCTTCGGAGGGAGGCATGTGGCTGTCCTCCTTCGAGTATCCGTTCGTTGCCTATTCATCTAGGCTAATCTGCCCGTCTTCCGGTCTGTCCTACTAGAAGGCAGGCTGATTGGGATTGTATTCGTCTTCGGCACCATCCGGATTGTTTTCGTCTCCTGTGCCGGTATTGTTGTGGCGGGGCTTGGAGCGGCGCTGGTGACGCCCATGCTTTGCTTTATTCCTTGAGGGGTTATCCTCCATTGCCTCATCCCCCTTGGTTTCTTTCGGAGTATCCACTATATATATATATATCATACGAGGAGGTGGCTGTCCAGCACCCCGTGGGTGGTGGTTCCTGTTCTTCTCCTACATCGTCATCCACACCGCCGATGTCTTCAGAGTCGAAGTCAAGCATGTTGGTCAAATCATTGAAAGTGGCAATGAAGTGGGTCATGGGTAGGCAACAAATTTCCTCGTCGCCTGCTTCCCACTCGAGCCGGACATAGTTCGGCCAAGAGTCTCCTGACAAAGAGAGAGACTTTAATGAGTTCAGCATGTCGCCAAAGGGCGAGTGCTGGAAGATATCCGCAGCGGTGAACTCCATTACCGGAGCCCAACCGGATTTGGCGGGCTCGGGGGCACGCGGTCTGGAACCTACAGCCGGACACGAGTCCGGGGGTCCTATAACACAGGCTTCCTTAGGGGTGGAGTCTGTGTTCGGCTCTACCGCCGATGAGTGTGCCGCCTCCGGGGCGGGGTCCATCCACCCGTCCTCGGATGACACGATCTGCCCCGGATTTAGGTTCGGAGCTACTGCAGGTGCGATATCCCGAGTATTATTCGACAACAGGTCTAATCCGTGCTCGTCGTGACTGTTTGGCGCTCCTGGCATAGGCCCGAATCCGTCGAAGATCAAGTCTCCGCGAATATCGGCCGTGTAGTTCAAGTTTCCAAACCTGACCTGATGGCCAGGGGCGTAGCTGTCGATCTGCTCCAGATGGCCAATCGAATTGTCCCACAGTGTGAAGCCACCGAACACGAATATTTGTCTGGGGAGAAAAGTCTCACCCTGGACCGCGTTGTTGTTGATGATTGAAGGAGCCATCAAGCCTTGCAGCGGCGACACAGAGGAACTCTCAATGAAAGCACCAATGTCGGTGTCAAAACCTGCGGATCTCGGGTAGGGGGTCCCGATCTGTGCATCTAAGGCTAATGGTAACAGGAGGCAAGGGACATGATGTTGTACCCAGGTTCGGGCCCTCTCGATGGAGGTAAAACCCTACTTCCTGCTTGATTGATCTTGATGATACGAGTATTACAAGAGTTGATCTACCACGAGATCATAGAGGCTAAACCCTAGAAGCTAGCCTATGATGATCATGATTGTTCCTCTACGGACTAAACGCTCCGGTTTATATAGACACCGGAGGGGGCTAGGGTTTACACAGAGTCGGTTACAAAGAACGAGATCTAACATCCGGATCGCCAAGCTTGTCTTCCATGCAAAGGAGAGTCCCATCCGAACACGGGACAAAGTCTTGAGTCTTGTATCTTCACGGTCCAACAGTCCGGCCAAAGTATATAGTCCAGCTGTCCGGATACCCCCTAATCCAGGACTCCCTCAATGGTGCTTTGTCAACTAGAAGTGGGTTACTGTCCGCTGGGGTTGCGGTTAGACGGGTTGTAGCTGGTTCTCTTCCCAACGGTGTAAGTGTGCAATCTGGAAGAGTCTCGATTATGTGTGGTTGGGCTAGTTTTTGGGCCAGTACAACCATGGTTCTATCTGCATCTACGGGTAGCTTGCTTTTGTGAAGAACGGGTTTTGCTCCCTTAGATACCGCCATCACCCCTCCAATTCAAATGGCTGATAAACAAGAAAAGAAATTGAACGTACAGACATTGTATGATAGACAGATGTGGTAATTCAGATATATGTTGTCTAACCAAACATGACAGCATGACACAATTTCACATATATGATGCCTAAATTCAGATATATGTTGTCTAACCAAACAGGACAGCATGACACAATTTCACATATATGATGCCTAACTAAACAGGATAGCATGACACGGTTTCAGATATATGATGGATAACTTAACATGATATAATGGCATAATTCAACATATGATGAGTACCTAAACAGGATGACATGACAAAACTATATGATGTCTTTCTAAAATAGGCTGGGATGAAATAATTCACATACATGTTCTCTAAGTATACAGGATGGCATGATATAATTGACATAATTGATTCATATACTAAGCAGCTGGCTCTCGCATGTATGATCTCTAAACTAAGCAGATCGAGGTCAATATTGTGCATATGATGTCTAAACTAAGCAATGCAAGACACCATATGCATCATATGAGAAACATAAACATTGCAACTTAGAGCATACACCTCAGGTGGGATATAGGACTTGTCATCTGTCTCTGAATCCTCCTCCGAGGAGCTCCGTGTAACCATTGAGATATATGCTTCAACAGGTACCATTGCCTGCTCTAAAGACCTTGTTTTCACTACAGATTTTTCCATAACCGGCTCAAATGGCTGATACACATGAAGAGTAGTTCAATATACACAGATTGTCAACAAATGGAATACGTAATGAAAAAAAGATGGCATGAGATAATTCACATGTATGATGCCTGGCTCCATGGCGGTGCATAATTCACATATATGATAACTGGCTGAAAAACATGGCATTGCATAATTCACATATCTGATATAGAAAGCAACCAAGAGGCATTCACACAAAGCATGTCTAGTCTAAGCAGATGGCATGGCAATGCAAGACACCATATGCATGATATGAGCAATATAACCCAGCCAAGTTAGAGCATGCACCTCGGGGATACGTTGGTCATCTGTCTCTGAGTCCTCCTCCGAGGAGCTATCTCAGAATCAACAAGAAATCAGATCGATGTAGCACTGACTACTCAGAAGACCTTGTTTTCACTCCCAATTTTCCCATGACCAACTCAAATGGTTGATGCACAGGAAGAGTAGATGAATGTATAAACATTGTTGACAAATGGAATACATTATGGAAAAAAATATGGCACGATACAATTCACATATACGATGACTGGCTAAACAGGATGGCATTGCATGATTCACGATATGATGCCCGCTAAATAAGATGGCATTGCATAATTTTTATATACTCCCTCCGTTTAAATATTTGTATTTTAGAGATTTAAAATGGACTACCACATACGGATGTATATAGACATATTTTAGAGTGTAGATTCACTCATTTTGTTCCGTATGTAGTCACTTGTTGAAATCTCTAAAAATACAAATATTTAGGAATGGTGGGAGTATGATATAGAAACCAAACAGCTGGCATTCACACAAAGCAAATCTAAACTAAGATGATGACATATAAGATGTATAATGTAAGCAATGCAAGGCGCCATATGCATGATATGACCAACATCAGCATGTCAGGTTAGAGCAAACAACTCAAGTGGTAAACAGGCATGCTCGGCTCCTTCTGAATCTCCATCTGAACAGTTATCTTCCTCTGGAATACAATCTGGAAATGCAGGAGGGGGGGCACTTCGCCCACCATGGAGCGGCGTCTGCATGACATTATATTCCCACGCAACGGTCTTATCTTTTTCTCTACATGTTCAGTACGATTGTGTAAAATATCTGACATGCATAATAAAAAAATAGTTAGATTTTGTAAGGCCTAAGGGGTGCATGCAAAAATCAAGATTGATGGTAGCAAACGAGTGGATGGATCCAAAACTAATGATAGCAGGTAGATTATAGCTTCAGTTTAAAAAGGTAGACAATGGATCATCTATTGTTTGTTGCCCACCCAACATGAACCACATAGAAGACCCCAAATGAACCAGATAGTAGACAGGTACTATTCGTTGCTGGCTTGATATGAGACCCACGGGCAATTCAAAACTCAAGTTCGAACAATAAAGTAGCAGGTAATAATGACTGATGTATAACATAAGGAAACATGAAAGACCGCGACCTCTCTTCCGGAACTGTGTAGTCCTCAGGTTCATCTGCTCAGTCGATGATGGTAATACAGTTGGCGTGGCTGCCGGCAATGGGGAAGATTATCTGAGGTGGCGAAAGAAAGTCTGCAGGGGGGTCTCTGCTGCGTGAACGCTTCTGTCGATGGTGCACCTCAGGTGGGGTGGATGACGGCACGGCAGGAACAGGACATAACACACAGAGTTTTCTTTGACGCCTATCTGAAAAGGAAGTAAATCCGTAAGGGCTCCTTAGAATTGGAGGATTCTATAAACACAGGGACAGGAAAAACATAGGAATAGGATAGGAATGCACGTGCAAAACAGAGCATTTGGAAACCTAGGATTTCAGTCAACCTGGGTGTTTGGCTCACATGAATTGGAAGAACACAGGAATGGAGAAACAAAGTTATGTGACGAGTGTACAACCTCTTTGGCATAGCCTTGTGGACCTCAGCATAATTGGGTTGGACGTGGAGGATGGTGATGATGCTGGTGTGACTGTCGGAGGCGGGGAAGAAGATCCGAGGCCTCTGGAAACGGCGCCGAGGGTACTGTTCCGCTCTGATGGACGGTTCCGTCGTTGGAGCAGCTCCCCTAAGGTGTACGACGACGAGGCTGAAGCAGGACAAGACAGACAACGTTAATCTGAAGTGGGACCCTAATATCATCTACAATAGATGATGTAAAATACATCACCAAAAAGTGCTAGATGTAAAATGCATCAGCCGCACCACGGCCGCTCCGACAGATGCTGCAAGTACGGTTCACTCTGGACTTAACTGAAGAAAATGAACTTTACAGTCGAAACTGAATTTTACTGTCGAAACTGATTGAACTAGTAACAGAGCATTGCAATAGATGTTTAGGGCGTTCGAGCACTAGTAGCAGAGAAGCAGTGATCTAAATCAGCAGATGCTCGAGCGAGGAACGACTAGCAGAGAGCAGTCAGGCAAAGTAGCACCGCGAGCGAGTGCTAAAGCAGCAACTCCTGTAGCTGTCAGAGGTTGTGCAGCAGCAGCAGCAGCGCAAACGAGAGGAAGAGCAGAGCGGCAGCACGAACGAAAGCAAGAGCAGTGCAGCAGCACGACCAATAGCAAGAACAGAGCCGTAGTGCGAGCGTGAGCCGGAGCAGCTGCAGCTAGTGCAGTTGTGGAAGTCACCGCCGAGGAAGCAACGACATGGGGGAGAGACGTCGTGTATGATGTGGCCGGCGACGGCGCCGTCGATCGAGACCCGCCATGTCTGCTCGGTATCGAGCACCGGCATCCCCGTGAGATCGAATAAAAGATAAAATGCATCGGTCAGTGCAGAACCTCCTTGGTGGCGTCGAGTTGGCCTCGGCTTCATCGGATGAATTGGTGAGGGTGCTGCGGTTTCGGTGGGGCTGGTCAATACGGCGCTGTGGGTATTGAGGTGGCATGATAGACGAGGCAAACGTCGGGGAAACTCCTTGGAGGTGGAGTACGGGGTGGCTGGTCCGGCGGGACGACGAGATCGACAACAGATCACCATCCGGTGCAGTGGATGAGGGACGGCGAGCTATTGCGGTGGACGACGTAGTCGGGGAAGAGTCTCCGGCTGGGCGGTGGTCGGGAGGCCGACGGAGGAGCGCGGGGTTTCGCGGATTTTGGCGGCCCTGGTGTACGAATGGGGGGGCGAAGGGGGAGGGGGGAGCAAAGCTTAGGGACGCGCTTGTCCGAAATGTAGGGTAAGTTACCAGCGTACCCCCACCTGTTTTGACTCCGCGACGTGGAGCTTCATTTCTAGCTGAGGGGTAGAAGGGGGATTTCACGTGTCTGGGCCGCAAGAGCGATTTCAGATGAGGAGGGAGTTCTCGCGCGCGTCCAAATTTCGGGATAACAAGGCGCGGCGCGGGTTGAAGAGGCGGGAGCTTCAAAGCAGGTGAGACAAAAGATACTCGAGCTTGAAAATTTTGGGATAACAAGGTGCGGATTCCTTGTTCGGCAAAACAAACTTAACGTGTAAAAAAACAATTCATAGAAGACACAAGAGAGTCATGTGCCCTTTTACTATATTGCTATAGATGCCATTGAAAAAACTACAGGAAAAATGTAAAAAAATCGGGAGAACAAGATTACCCTGCACAGTACCAAATCAATTCGCACTTCCCTCAATAACAACAAAAAACAAATCAATTCCCACCAAAGAAAGAGTTATGTCCCTTTTTATATGATTACAGATGCCATGATCTTGAATTTCAATTTTTGAATCCACGTTATGTTGAATTCGAATATATCGTTAGGTGACCTTGCGGTTTATAATTGATGTAGTAATACATTTTCATCTTCCATCATATATGAACATTTTACTCCACCATGTGAACATATATATTGTCGTCTACCATATGGACTAAATTTGAATCAATTTTCCTTATTTGAATATGATTGTTGTCAAGTTATACAATAATTTAAATATTATCTTGATAACAAAAAACATGCATATAGCAGTAATCATATTTCACTATGAACTACATGTACCATACGCTCTCCAATTCAAATATTTGTATCCATTTTATGTTGAGTTCAAATCATAGTACATTATTGGTCTAGGTAGCGAGATGTTCGGGATAATCTAAACCCTGTTTTCATATGTATAATTTTTGGCTGAATTGGGACAAGTTTTGGTATAAGCTTCTTGCAAAACCGGAGATTCTCTCAACAAGCCTCATGGTTCTGAGAGGGAACGTGTCACCTTTGTGTGCGAAACGATATACGCTGCCTCCCCCCTGATTTTATTTACAGAGGCAACATAGAACTATATGAGTGCCCTATTAAATTTTGGAATTATTTCGGGTTCATTTGGCCTTTTTATACATTAATGGAGTTTCTGGACTTTTAATGTGCATAATCTAAATATGAATTGCATGCACATGCTCCGATGCACCAAAGTGGGTTGACAAATCACATGTGTGTCCTTGGTTGAATTTGTAGGTCCCATGGAAGAAATGAGAATGAAATTCAAACATCTGGGCGTCATGACTCGGCCGAGAACATCGAGAAACTTTGCTTTTAAATTCTTGTAAATCCAAAACTTGCCTGTGAATCATGAAACTTGGCATGGTGTCATGTCATGGCACTAACTTTTTGTGGTAAAAAAATTGGGCCGATTTGGAAGCTCGTGGTTCTAAGAGGGAACGTGCCACCTTTGAGTGTGAAACGATATACGCTGCCCACCCCCCTTGAGTTTCTTAACAAAGGCAACATAGAACTACATTAGTGCCCTGTTATATTTTGGAATTATTCCGGTTTCGTTTGTCGTTTTTTATACATTAATTGAGTTTCTGGTCATTTAATGTCCATAAGTCAAATTTGAACTACAAGCACATGCTCTCGTGCACCAAAGTTGGTTGAAAAATCACATTTGTCTACTCGGGTAAATTTCTAGGTCCCATGCAAGAAATGAGAATAAAATTAAAACATCTGGGTATCGTGGCTCGGACGAGAACATTGAGAAACTTGGTTTTAAAATTCTTGTAAATCCAAAACACGTCTGAAAATCATGAGACTTGGCATGGGTGTCATGTCATGGTACTACCATGCTGTGGTAAAAAAATTGGCCGAATAGGAACAGATTTTGATATAAGCTTCTTGCAAACCTAAGCTTCTCTCAAGAAGGCTCGTGGTTCTGAGAGGGAACATGCAACCTTTGAGTGCGAAACGTTATACACTGTCCCCCTTGTGTTTATTTACAAAGGCAACATAGAACTACATGAGTGCCCTGTTAATTTTTGGAATTATTCCGGCTTCGTTTGGCCTTATTTACACATTAATTGAGTTTTTGGTCATTTAATGTGCATAATTCAAATTTGAACTACAAGCACATGCTCCCGTGCACCAAAGTTGGTTGAAAAATCACATTTGTGTCCTCGGGTGAATTTCTAGGTCCCATGCAAAAAATGAGAATAAAATTCAAACATCTAGGCATCGTGGCTCGGTCGAGAAAATTGAGAAACTTGGTTTTAAAATCATGAAAATTGGCATGGTGTCATGTCATGGTAGTACCATGTCGTGGTAAAAAAAATTGGCCGAATAGGAACAAATTTTGGTATAAGCTTGTTGCAAATCGGAGCTTCTCTCAAGAAGGCTCGTCGTTCTGGGAGCGAACGTGTCACCTTTGTGTGCATAATTCAAATTTGAAATACAAGCACATGTTACAGTACACCAAAGTTGGTTGAAAAATCACATGTGTGTCCTCAGGTAAATTTATAGGTTCCATGCAAGAAATGAGAATGAAATTCAAAATTATGGGCGTCGTGGCTGGGTTGGAAACATTGAGAAACTTAGTTTTTTCATTCCTGTAAATCCAAAACACGCATGAAAATAATGAAACTTGGCTTGGTGCCATGACATGGCACCAACATGCTGTGGTAATTTTGCAGTCCGATTTGCGAAGGCGCACGCATTAACAATCAACAAAGTCATTTTGGAATAAGTGCTGTCACGTTACAATCGGAAACACAAGTATTATTGAAACCGTGGGCGTTCTACTTACTAGTACCATTTACGTGCCGCCACGCGTCCCCATTTTTTATTAGCTAGGAGGCGTCGTGCAGGGTAGAGTACGAGAGGCATGCGATCAGACCCCTGCGCGTGCTTATCGGGAGGAGAGCCCTTTGACCTCCATCTGCCGTCCACCTCTCTCCCAAGGTCTCCATTAATGGCGCCCGAGCCTCTGTTTAATGGCGTGGCTATGTCTCACTCGACCGAGATTTAAGAGAGAAAAAAGAAAATCTGAAAGCACGGATCTTGATGTAAGATCCGACGGACCTATATAGCATCTACTGCGGCTTATAGCAAGACTGATGAATATATAAGGACGATTAATTGTCTTACATAATTAGAAAGATAACTAAAAAGCCACATGCGGCTACGCCTGAAATACACAAGGGCAAAAGAAGAAGGAAGACAAGGATCTGGCTCGCTGATCTCTACTTTCTTGATGCGTTGCTGCAGGCCGCGGGAACTAGTCTCTGCGGCGAGCGGCGATGATGTAACGCCCCGGACACACCTGCCGGTGGTCGTTACTCCTGGCGGGATCTAGACTGGCCCCACAGATCAATACTAGTCTTTTCTGCGCACTTTGTCCTCACTCGTGCGCACCCGGGAGCAACTTCCCGGTCGGTCACCCATCCTGAAACTACTCCAAGCTGAGCACGCTTAACTTTGGAGTTCTTTCTGAATGGGCTCCCGGAAAAGAAGGAATTCCTTATTGATATGAGTAGTCTATCATCCCTAATAAGCCAGGCTATTACATACACCCACACTCAGAGGAACCGACGTCCTCGTCGGGCCACAGAACGCTCCTCTGGCACAACCGCTCAGGCATCCGATCCTGTACATGTGCCATGCCGTGTGCCACGACGGGTCACAAACGTCATGAACAACATGACCGCTCACCTGTCCGCAACCATCCCGTAACCGCGAGGGTCGGCTCGATACCAACTTGTAATGCCCCGGACACACCCGCCGGTGGTCGCATACTCTGGCGGGATCTAGACTGGCCCCACAGATCAATACTAGTCTTTTTCAAGCGACTTTGTCCTCACTTCGTGCGCACCGGGAGCAACTTCGGTCGGTCACCCATCCTGAAACTACTCCAAGCTGAGCACGCTTAACTTTGGAGTTCTTTCCGAATGGGCTCCCGGAAAAGAAGGAATTGCTTATTGATATGAGTAGTCTATCATCCCTAATAAGCCAGGCTATTACAGATGAGCTCTTTCGTGTCCTCAAGACGCTGCTTGAGAACATCCACTGATTCCTCCACCAGCCTTTGGCGCTTGTTGCGGAGCATGTCATTCTCGTCCATAAGTTTCTTGACGATGACGCCGGTCCTCTTCAACAAGGCACAGGTCTCCTCCTGCTGGTCTGCACTTTGGACTATCTTCTCCTCGGCCAGTCGCGCCGCCCGGAGCCTCTCATTGCCCTCCCTTAGTTGCCGGATGACGCCGGTAGCCTGTTCAAACGAGGCTTTCATGTCGTCCTGCAACCTCGCCCAGCCGGAGATCTGATCCATCTGGCTAAACGATCGCATGCATGCGCCTATAACAGTCGTCGCCTGCCTGCGAGAAATTTTCCCAGGCCACCGCGGCGTGGCGGGACATCTCTGCTGCATTCGTGGCGCGGCGGGACGTCTCTGCTGCTTCCGTGGCACGGCCGGACCAATCTGCTGCATTGACGGCACGACGGGACCTCCGTGTTGCTTTAGCGGCGAGGTGGGACATCTCTCGTGCTTCCGCTTCCATGCTGGCCTCTCCCTGGTGGCAATCTCTTGACCCAGAACTCACGCTGGCAATGGCAGACGCAACTGAAGGATGCTGAATAACTTGTTTGTTTTTGTGGATGAGGAGTTGAGGAGGAATGTGCAGTCATCTTGGCATACTGGTATTTATAACCGAGTACTAATACGCTCCTAAGTGGGAAACCGTTTAGGTTGTGATCAGTGTGAACAGGTTTGCAATTCAATATAGCGTGGTACTAATACGCTCATAAGTGGGAAACCGTTTAGGTTGTGATCGGTGTGAACATGTTTGCAATTCAGTATAGCGTGGAGTAATTTGGAATGTGACGAGACGCAAGCTCAAAATTTATTGACGGTTCTAGTTTCAAAGTGCGGCACTATTCCTGGATGGAGTAGTTCTTTTTCTACTACCTCCTTTCCGGTTTTATAGGGCTTATCTCAAAATTTTAATTTTTCCATTTTATAAGGCTCAATATGGTTGTTCCCCAACACATGTTCAGATTGCAAGGTGCATTAAATCATTGCATGCAAGTATTAAGAGAAAATTGACCAATGCATGCATGCATTGCAATTAATGCATTGATAAACATAATTTTTTGAGAAAAAACAAAAGCATTAATTAGGTGCTTTTTCAAACTACAAAAAATATTCCACCACTCACCATCATGGTTGGTGAGATTTTTGAATTAAGCCCTCTAAACTGGAACGGAGGGAGTACTGCTGTGTACGTGCAATAACTGGCACCGTCGAATACATATCTTACGGTTAATGGGGCGTTCGACAAGAATAGCCGCGTGGTGACCTCTAGGCTAGTCTTTTTTCAGACGCATTAAACCTATCTCTCCGGACTCCTCGCACACACCATCGTGCCACCCACAAAAGCTTGTACTCTGAGTTTAGTACGTTATACAGGAAGAGAAGAGGTGCACGCACGCACTCGTCCTCTCACACACGTGTCTGTTTTTTCTCAAAAAGGAGGATGATGACCCCCGGCCTCTGCATCTAGGAGTCACACACGCATCTATAGCTACGAATTGTAGTGTTCTCAACCATCCGATTGCCTCTAGCATGGATGTACCTATATACTAAAACATGTCTAGATATATCTATATTTTGACAAATGGAAGGCATGTATTGTGGGACGGAGGGAGTGCTTGTCATCAAAATGGATAAAAATAGACGTATCTAGAACTAAAATATGTCTACATACATCTCCTTTTATCCATTTTGATGACAAGTAGTACTTCTTACCCAAAGGAACTTTATATCCAACAGACACAAAATAACCGTTTGACTGTTGGAAATTACTGATCTGATGTCGAAGTAATTGCCGCATCGCCACCAAAACCCACCATTTCTTAAGCTAAAGTAGACCGAGGTAATCCCTATATAAGCATATTACTAAGATAAACAGAAGGCATTGTAGAAACATTTAGGATGTGATCTTGTCAATCTGAATATGGAGGGACACCAGCTTAGCCCCGGCCAGCAGCTTGTCCAGAACTATCCAGAAGGTCAGCTCCTGCACGTCGACGTCGCCGGGATCCTTGCTGCTTGTCACCTCCATTTCCAGCTTGACAGCGTCGTTCGTGCCTTTGGGCTCCCCCGGCGGGCCGTTCGCCCATAGTTTGGCCACGTAGTGCGGCAGTGGGGACGCTCCCTCTCTGATGCGGATGACCGACACGGCGATAGGCACGCCGACGTCGAGCACGCCGCCGACCAAAACAAACGCGCGACCGTCCTCCTCCGCAAACAGCAAGAGTCGTGGCTCCGACAGTGGCACTTGCAGCTGGAGCACCTTGTCTTACTGGATCCTGTGCACGGGCATTGGATGCGCGGTCCTGATGTGGTGGTAGAGCGCCGGCGACAGGCCTTCGTAGCCGCAGACGGGCATGGGGCATTTGCAGGGCGCGAGCGGACACACGCTCTGGTGATTGGCGAGCTTGTGGTAAGTGATGTAGAGCCCACAGCCTTCGTGCGGGCACTCCACCCTCACCGGCGAAAGGACGGAGTCCACTGCCGTGTTACGCACGTCGAAGCCACCACCGCACTCGCACTTCTGGCACTGCCGCTGGTTCCCGGGGTGCTCGACGCGGCAGTCCGCGCAGGCTAGTGCCCTCCCTTGCACTGCAGAAATCAATCAAACAACACATCAATCAAGAAACCTGCACCTTGCTCAATCAGCCAAACAGACGAGGTGTATTTGAACCTCATACATTGGAGACGTCAAGGGGCGGAGGCACAAGGGGCAGTGGAGCACGATGAGGTCCATCGAGACCTTAGAGAGCTCCATCGTCGGGTCCTGTTCGGTCTGCATGATCTCGCCCTCCTCGTGCACAACAAAGCTTTACCGTCACATCTTTTATACTACTTCAAGGTGCATTAAATCAACACATGCAAGTATCAAAAGGAGATTCACGGCATGCATGCATGCGTTGTAATTAATGCATCGGTAAACGCAAATTATTGAAATATATTGAGTGCAGTGCTTTGATGTGTCACGTCATGTAAGGCCCTCGATGCGGCTATATCTCCCACGTGTCGAAGCACGACTTAGAGGCATAACCGCATTGAAAGCAATGTCGCAAGTGAGGTAATCTTCACACAACCCATGTAATACATAAGGGAAAAAGATACATAGTTGGCTTATAATCGCCACTTCACACAAATACATGAATAAAGCATTACATCATCCAGATACAATCAAGGTCCGACTACGGAACCAAAATAACAGAAGAACCCCAAATGCGACAAAAGGTCCCCGATCGACCCCAACTGGGCTCCACTACTGATCAACTAGAACGAAACAACACAAAAGGCAAGATCTTCATGCGAACTCCTCCTTGAGCTTGGTTGCGTCACCTGCAAACTGGTTTTGGAAGTATCTGGTGAGCCACGAGGACTCAGCAATCCCATTACCATGGGTATCAAGACTAGCAAAGCTTAATGGGAAAGGAAGGGGTAAAGTGGTGAGGTTGCAGCAGCGACTAAGCAAGTATGGTGGCTAACATACGCAAATGAGAGCGAGAAGAGAAACAAGCGGAACGGTCGTGAAGCTAGCAATGATCAAGAGGTGATCCTGAACACCTACTTACGTCAAACATAACCCAGAAACCGTGTTCACTTCCCGGACTCCACCGAGAAGAGACCATCACGGCTACACACGCGGTTGATGCGGTTTAATTCGGATCTGGTGTCAAGTTATCTACAACCGGACATTAACAAATCCCATCTGCCACATAACCGCGGGCACGGCTCTCGAAAGTTTATACCCTGCAGGGGTGTCCCAACTTAGCCCATAACAAGCTCTCGCGATCATCGAAGGAATAGACCTTCACCCGAGACACTCCGATCGACTCGGTATCCCGTACATCGGGACATTTCGACAATGGTAAAACAAGACCAGCAAGACCTCCCGCGTCGACATCCCGATAGTAGTGCGGCGTATCTCGTCTCAGGAGACGACCAGATGAACACTACGTACGGCAACCGACGATACCCCAAGTTGCCTAGGGGCGGCACCGCAAGTGGCTCTGGTTTGGACCAACACTTAGACAAGCATTGGCCCGGGGGGGCTATAATAAAGATGACCCTTGGGTTAATTACTCCCAAGGGAAATATAGGTGGTGGTGAGGCAAATGGTAAAAGTCAATGTTGGGCCTTGCTGGACAAGTTTTATTCAAAGCGAACTGTCAGGGGGGTCCCATAAATCACCCGACCGCGTTAGGAACGCAAAAATCCGGGAACATAACACCGGTATGACGGAAACTAGGGCGGCAAGAGTGGAACAAAACACCAGGCATAAGGCCGAGCCTTCCACCCTTTACCAAGTATATAGATGCATTAATAATATAAGAGATATTGTGATATCCCAACAAAAATCCTGTCCACCATGGAGAAATCTTCAACTTCACTCGCAACTAGCAACGCTATAAGAGGGCTGAGCAAAGCGGTAACATAGCCAAACAATGGTTTGCATAGGAAAGGTGTCAAAGGTTAGAGGTTCATGGCAATTTGGGATGGCTGGACAAACGGGTAATAGGTAGCGAGCATAGCGGAAAGAACGAGGCAACTAGCATAGCAATGATAGTAGTGAGATCTAGGGTAGCGGTCATCTTGCCTGAAATCCCGCAAGGAAGAAGAACGAGTCCATGAAGAAGACGAACGGGAGTAGTCGAACGAATCCTCACAACTCCGGAACGAAACCGAAGTTATCGAGAGAAGCAAACCGGAAAGAAGCAAACAACATAGTAAACACACGAGCATAAGCATGTCATGATGCACAAACAAGTATGATGCATGTCTGGTTTAATGAGGCATGGCATGGCAAAGTGCGGCAAACAATACTACAAGTTAAGTGGAGCTCAATATGCAACGAGTTGCATATTGACAAAACACCACATGCAATTATTTAGTTTGATCTCGTTTAGGTACACAACAATGTTAAATGTTGTTAAACATATCAAGGGGTGAAGCATAATGGAAACTAACTATTTAAGCAAGTTTAAATGAGGCCGGAAGAATAAACAAAAATTCCGGAAAATCCTCATGTGCATATTAAGATTCGGTACTGTTCTGCCCTAAACACAATTTTAATGTTGTTAAACAGGAAAATAAAGTGGACCATGTTAAACTAGGCATTTTTCCACCCCATTTGCATATAAAGTTTATTAAATTTGGAGTTACGGTTAAATAGTTATGAAATAAAGCATTTTAACATGGCATTTAAGCAAATTTAAACAAACAGCATTTTAAACATATTAACATGGGATGAGAGTGGCATATTATTAAACTAGACAAAATTCTAAGAATCTTACATATAAAGTTTGTTTTAATCCGATGCACGGTTAATTAATTATTAAATGCATGAGGTCTAGGTTTTTTTTTGTAAAACAGTTAATCCTCGGATAAATAGACAAATTCGCAGAACGGAAAAAATACTACTCTGGGCCGAATCTAGTCAGCCCACAAGTGCACAGGAGAGGGGGCGGGGCTGCTCACCCTGGGCCAAGGCCCGGTCGGTGGAGTGGCAGGGGAAGCAGGCCGGCTGGCTGGAGGAGGCCAGTGTCGGCGGAGGCAGCGAAGCGAAGCGGAAACCGCCCGTCGTCCCGTCGTTCTCCCGCACGAACAGAGGAGGCGGCGGCCATTCTGTGAGGCGGCGGCTGCGCTGCCGGGCAGGGAGGCTAGGAGGCGCGGGGGTTGCGAGGCAGGCGGATCCGCCCTCCCGTGGCGGCGGATCTGCCGGCGGCGGAGCTCGTCCCGAGCTAGGAGGCGCCATGGCGGGTCTCTGCGGAAGAGAGAGAGAGGAGGCCGGGCGAGGAGAGAGAGGAGAGAGGTGGCGAGGGGCGGCGCGACTGGCTGGGGGCGGGTGCTCCGTGTGGGGCTCGCCCGGTGGGCGGCGAGGTCGTGGAGAGAGATCGGGGTCGAGGGCTCCTCCCTCGATCCAGATCAGGAAGCAGTAGCTCGGGTGGGAGGCGTGTGTGGCCTGGTCGGCCAGGGGTGGGCTCGCGGGCTGAGCGGGCGGGGCGATGTGGGCGTGAGGGAGGACACGTGGAGGGCGCCCGGTTGGCTGCGGCGGCAGGAAAGGTGACGTGGCGACATCTGATTCGCCGGAGTGAGGTGGCGGCCTTGTGGACATGTCCGCGCGCGGTGGAGACATATCCGAATGTGAGGGAGAGGCTAGACTAGGGTTAGACCGAGAATTTGGGTGAGGGTGTATTTAAAGGTAGAGGGAGCTAGGAGTGTCCAAATGAGGTGCGGTTTTCGGCCACGCGATCGTGATCGAATGACCGAGAGCATGGAGGGGAGTTTGCTGGGTTTTGGGCCACTTTGGAAGGGGTGTTGGGCTGCAACTCAAAGAGGGCTTTACGGTTACCCGGTTAACCGTTGGAGTATCAAACGAGCTCCAAATGGCACGAAACTTGACAGGCGGTCTACCGGTGCTATACCAAGGCCGCTTGGCAAACCTCGAGCCATTCCGAGAAAGTTTAATACCCACTCACAACAGGAGAGAAGAAGGGGACGCCGGATGACATAGGAGTGCCGGATTGCAAAACGGACAACGGGTGTCGGGGGTTGGATGCGACATATGCCAACGGGTGGCTTATCATGGTGGGGGCGAGTAGAACGTCGCCGGTGCCTGGAAACGGGATGAGGCGAAGACATGCACGCCGGCGAATCTTACCCGGCCGGGGCTCTCGAGGAGATAACACCTCATTGCTGCTCTCACGGGGTCTCCGTGATGATCACTATGGGTGATAGTACGTTGGTGCTCCTCGAGCTGTGTGGAGGCAGGAAGGAGCAAGGCTAGCTCTTTCCCTCTTGCTATATGTCTAAACCTATCCGGGGCGAACCCTTTGCATGGGTGCCCGGGGTTTATATAGGCCTACCCGAAGTACAATGGTAACTGACCGGGCGTGGCCCCAGTTGTCGATCTCTCTTGCAGCCGTCTTCCCTTGACGACGGGGCCCGCCGATTGGCGAATCCATGAACAGCGTAACAACATCAAAGACTCGATGGCCTTGCAGTGGGTCATGGGGTTGTGGGAACAGTGCCGCCGCTGTCGGTGATCACCTTGCCACTCCCCGTCCAATCTGGTTTATGGCTTGTGGGGCCTCGCCGGAGGCGGCCGACTCGGGAGGCCGACTCCAGAGGGCCGTCTTGGACTCTCGGCCGAGTTCTTCTATCTCACCGACGGGGCCGGCGATCTCCAGACGTCTGGCGCCCGCCGTCGTGGGCACAGTGCCTTGTGCATTGTGGCCGAGAATCAAGGAGGCATGGCAGCAGTGCGCGCCTCACCGGAGATCTCTGGTGACGCTGCTCATCAGAGCCATGCCTTCTTCCCGTGGGTCGAGGGACAGCCATGATGGGGCTATACCTGCATTGGTCTTCGTGGAAGGTCGGGTCGACTCTCGAGTCGGCCCCTTGAGAGGTCGCAAGCCGTAGTCGGCTTTGTCGAGTCGCCGTCTGGGGACTCTGCTTCTTGAGTCGCCACTGGGACTCGGCCTTCTCGAAGGTCGCCCGGTGGGGCTCGGCCTTCTTGAAGGTCGCCGGTGGGACTCGGCCTTCTCGAAGGTCGCCAGCTGGGCTCGGCCTTCCGAAGGTCGCCTTGGGACTTAGCCTTCTCAAAGGTCGCCTTCCAGGACTCATCGAGGGCGCGCCCGCCCGATGTCTTGAAAGATCTTGGGTCTGGGTCGGCCTACCCATGGCCCATTACTCGACAGTAGTCCCGGTGGCGAAGCCGGCAGTGCCGCCTCGTGGGGCTTCGGCAGTTCGATCTCTGGCGCCGACTCGAGATTCGGCTGCGCTGCGTCTTCGCCGCCTCGCGAGCCGGCCCGCCTGCTAGAGCCGCCGCAAGTCATGGCGGGAAACCAGCAGCGTCGGCTACGCTTCCTCGCCATCTGCGAGACGGTCCTATCGGGTAACGCCACGTGGAAGCGATAGCCTGCCTGCCATCGTGTGGACGGACGGGCCGCCGGTGGGGCCCGCCACTACGCGCCTCGGCTCCCGGCGGATCCGCTGTGGCGAGGCGGTTAGCATCCCCACGCGATTCTGCGGCGGTAACCGTGGGGTTTTTAATCGTGGGGCGTCGTGGGGTCGTGGGCGCAGTTAATCCCCACGTCGCCCCCTCGGCTTCTCAGCCCACGGGGCTATAAATAGGTCGAGGGGGAGCGGCGGCACAGCACGCGCACTCCCTCCCCTGTCCTCTTGCCCTTCTTCTTGCTCCGTCGCTCCGTCGCTTTCTTCTTCCTTGCCGACGATGAGCTCCTCCTCCGCCGCGCCCCCCGCCTCGCGCTCTGGCGAGTGGGATGGCTCAGACGTGGACGCGGAGGACATCAAGTTCCTCCGCCGGACCCGCCGCCTTCCGAGCGCGGATTTGGTGCAGGCCCGCCCTGCGCCGGCCCAGGAAAATCTGCCCGCGCGGAGGCGGCGAAGGGTCATCTTCCGCTCGCACCTCATGCGCGGATGGGGCTCCCGGCGGCGGGTTCCTCCGCTCGTTCCTCGAGCTGTACCACTTGCAGCCGCACTGCCTCACCCCCAACGGTGGTGCTTCTCTCGCCGCCGCCACCTGTGCGAGGGCTACATCGGGCGTTTCTCCCCACCCTCGAGCTGTGGGAGAGTTCTTCTCTTGGCTCGGCGACGCAGGCTGCCTTGCAGACGCCGCAGTCAGGCGGCACGTTCATCGCATCACGGCGCCTGACGGCCGACAACCCCTTTCCGCCCATCCGCTGGTGAAGTCGGTGAAGATGTGGCGAAGACATACTTCTATGTGAGAACGCCGCCACCGACGGCGGCCGGGTCAACTTGCCGCCTTCGACCCGAGCGTTGGCGGGCGGCTAGCTGGTCCCAGCCGGTCGAAGACGCTTTCGGCCTCGGAGTCGGCGCCGTGGCGCGCCTCGAAGTCATGACGCATCGGAGGGGCTCGTCGCCTCCGACCTCCTGGCCGCCGTGGCGCGCGTACTTCCGCTCAAGGCCGGCCCCATCTCATCTCGCCGGATGAGCGGCCGCAAGACGATCAAGCCATTTTGTGCACCAAAGACATGCAGCAGCGGGAAGTGGCGAACATGGTGAACCTCGCCGCCCTTTGCAAGTTCACCGGCAGTGGCAGTTCGCAAGGAGCCGTACTCGCGCGACAACCCTCCGCCCGATGGTAAGTTTTTCCGTCGTGTTCGATCTTGCTTGCATCCGACTTGAGCTCGATCTTGTTGGTTTCTTGGCAGAATCCCCTCATGGCGCCGCTGCGGGCATCTTGAGAGAGCAGCGTAATCGCCCTCGACCGCGAGTTCAGCGACATCGACGACCCGACTTGGGGCTGCGGCGCTGAGGCCGACGCCAAGGCAGCGGAGAGGAAGAAGACGGCGGCCTCGGACCGTCTGCGACCTTCGCCGCGGCCCGAGGGCGACGTCGGCTGAAGTCGTCCCGCGACCGCCAGCCAAGACCCGCCCTTCCACAGAGCGGCGCAAAGAAGCGTCACGCCGGGCCAAGTCGCCAGCGCAGTCGAAGAAGCCCCGGGGAACCGCCGCCGCGACCAAGCGGGAAGAGGCGGCCGCGAAGGCCAACCGCTTCCGGAAGGAAGTGAAAAGGCCACCGCTTGTCTCTTCGTAAGTCCCTTTCTTCGTTTCTCTTCTGAATTTGCTTGAATTGCTCTGACTTTCCCCCCTTTCTTCTCCAGCGCCCCCCTCTCCCTTGAGAGAGTCGCCGCGCCCTCCGTCATGGGGTCGGGGGCGACGTCCTCCAACTGTGGGGTCGACCCCGCCGCCGATCTCCGGAGGCGACAGGCCACGCAGGAGAAGCGCGAGGAGGAGGCCAAGCGCCTAGAGAAGGCGCAGAGCCGATAAAGCGCCGCCAGCGCCCAGTGCATCTGGGACGAAGCCGTGGCCGCGGCGCTGCGGCGCAGCAAAACGCAGGATCCGAGGCCGTTCGCCGCAAGTGGCGTGCTTATCCCCGCTGTCGTCAGCGCCGCCGCCCCAATTCACAGGGGCAGACCGGGAGGTCGGCACCGCCACCCTCTCGCCGAGGAAGGTGGCGGCGCTTGAGCGCTCGGACACTCACGCGCCGCCTCCGCCACCTCCGCCGCCTCCGTCTCGAGGCGCACGGCAAGCAGCCAGTGGACCCGAGGATCCGCGGATCACAGACGCCTTGACGCGCAGCTGCTTCTCCAGTCGTCGTGCCGACCACGCCGAAGTCGAGAAGGGCGAGCTCAGCGCGTGGGCTCGAAGACCGCGCCGCCCGCGCCAGCAAACACAGGCGCCGAGGCCTCGATTGCCGCGCCCACCGGCTGGAGTGCTGTGGCGCAACGGCCCGCTGAACCAGGCGCTTCTGGATGTTCAGTCCAAGTTGCGCAAGGAAGGCGAAGCCCTCCAACTCTACACCAGGACGCATCTGGCCATGCGGGCCTCCATCCGGGTACGCTTTGTTCTCTTGTTTTTTCTTTTTGTTCTCTTGTCTTTTTACGTGAGGCGCGCAGCGCCTGCGGAGTGTAATCCCGAGTTCGAGTCGGCTGCTGGCGGCGGCTGGAACTCCTCGCGATCTCCGAAGGCTGACTTTGCTTTGCCGACCTTGCGGGAGTATCACAACCTCCAGCTACTGCCTTCAACCGCAGCGTTGAAGAGGCGAAGCGGACTGCCGATCTGGCGGAGAGTCGAGGTGGCGGATTCTTCCTTCTTGGCGCGCTGGCGCACCAGCTGGTTGTAATCCCGAGATTGGGCCGATCGCTGCTTGATCAGCCGGATCTCTCTGGCGACTTTCCTTCTTTCTTCTCAGCGAAGCGCGCTAGGCTACCGCTGGCTGTAATCCCGAGATTCGGGCCGACTGCTGGGCAGTCGGGCCGGATCTCCCGGCAACCTTCTTTGTTGATGATGTTTATCTTTCTTTGAGCTCAGACGCCAATGCCGCCCTTCAAGGGCAGCTGGACGAGGCCCATGCCGCCCGTCGCGCTAAGGAGGAGGAATGCGACAAGCTCGTCCAAGAGCGCGACCTTCTGGCGACGCAGCTGGCCGAGCAGAAGGACCTGCTTCGGAAGGCGCAGGAGGACGCCAAGTCGCGGGAGGAGGGCCTCTTGGCCGAGTTCGCGATGGAGCGGGCCGCCTGGACCGATCGCGAGGCGATGCTGACCTCCGGCTATCACGTGCTTGAGGACGTCGTCGATGGTAACTCCTGTCTTCTCTTCTTTGGTCCTTCGACTCTTTGTCGAACTATCTTCTCGTTTTTCGATTGTTTCCTTTTCTTGTCCTTGGCAGACTTCTTCCCCGGCCACTCGCAGGCCGTCCCTCCGGCCATCGAGGCGGATCGGGAGGAGCGGAGGGCGCAGGGCGAAGTGATCGCCGCCAACGCGCCCCGAACCGTCGACGAGCAGATCTTGAGCATCGGGGCCCGCCTTCGCCCTGCTCACCGTTTGATGCGTCGCCTTCAACGCGCCGGCGCCCAAGTAAATCACCGCATACTGTGGCTGGAGGTGCCGGCTCGACCGCCACCGGACGGACCGGCCGGTGGAGGTCGCCGTTAGTCGCGATCGAGGCTTGGAAGGCTCCTCGGCCCGCGCCGGAGCAGGCCGGACCACAGAGTAAATCAAGGGTTGGTACCTGGGCTGGACCTGGACCGCTGGCGCATTCGGTCCGAGGCCCGAGCCGAGTTAGGGGCCGTGGAAGGCGCCCTCGTCGGCAGGCGCGCGCCATCGCCGAGTACGGACACCAGTGTCTTTGTGCCCGAAAGCAGACCGCCCGGCGGAGGAGGCTCCGCCAGTGGTTCGGGATGCACCCAATCTGAGAAGACTGGCGGAATGTCGGCTCCAGCACCGAGGGGAGGGCGAGTGAGGACGGAGGCGAGGCGAGGAGGAGGCGCCCGAACACTGAGCGGCGGCCAGCCTCGGCTGATCGCGCCTCCAAAGCAACCAGCCTCGAAAGGATCGAGGCGACCGTCGTTGAAAGGCGACCAGGCCGAGACCGCCACCAGCGCCTGACGTGGGGCCGCGCGCCGCCGCCTCCGGCCCTCCGGCTCGAGGCCGCCCCTAGAGTGCATCTGCTTTATCTCTCTTTGTACTTTGAAAAACTTGTTAGTTTCAAACAATTCCACCAGCTGGGTGTATTGACCAAGGGCCTTATGTATATATTTATCAATTTCCGCCTTTCCTTGCTTTGGCTCTTTAGACTTTTCCTTTGCCGTCTTCCTTTGGTTTGCCGCCTTTAATGGCGGCCGCTCATGACTCGCCATTGGGTCAGCTTCGGCTACTTTAGGAGGCAAGTACTTAGTCGTTTAGAGTGCCGTAGCAAGTTTGGCTGGAAATCGGCTGGCTGACTCTCAAAGTCGATTGTTTTTAACAAAGGTTGAAAGTACGAGCCGACTGCCCGTGAGTCGGCTCAGTAGGGGAAACTGGGAGCCGGCTTGGGCTATGCGTAGCTCTTAGGTCCTTAGCCATTTTTTCGTGTGTGCACTCGCTCTCTCCATCTCCCCGTTTACCGACAGTCGCTCTGCGAGCTGCGGTTTTCCGTGGGAGACGGCTTTGAGGGCAACACATTACTTTGTCCGACCTTAGGAGCATTTCATAGCATATATGGCGAGTCCCGGGCGACTAGTCGGACCAGTGCCAGACAGTATGATAAAAAAAGGAGGAAGCATTTCGGAAGCGGGATCCATATCATACAGATAATCAAGAAGGCAGTCCCCGAGCTCGTCTCGGGGGGCCTAAGTCTTAGTACTTAATACAAAGGGGGGGTAGCGTGATACATACTGCATCAACTGTAAAATCTTCGAAGAAGATTTGCGTTCCACGGGCGCTCTGTCTCTTTCTTGAGTCGTCTCTCTTGCGTGCTCGAGGCTTACGGCGTCGTCGGGTAGTAAGCGTCGTTTCCAGCACCTTGCGATGATGAAGGGCCCTCCCAAAGGCGCAAACAACTTGTGCTGGCGGCTGTTCTTTGAATCAGCGAGCACAAGGTCGCCCTCTTGGAATGATCTTGGCTTGACCTTGCGGTTGTAGTATCGCCGCGAGACTCTCGGTAGATTTGGACCGGTGAGTGCCAACAACCGGCCCTCTTCAGCAGGTCGGCGCCGTCTTGGCGTGCTTCTTTAGCCTCTTCTTGGTGTACATGGAGACTCGCGGAGAGTCAAATTGGATATCCGTCGGGATGACGGCCGGCACCGTGAAGCGAGGAAGAACGGCGTGAAGCCGGTTGATCTGACCGGTGTTGTCGCGAGACTCGGAGGGCGGCGGCAGTTCTTCCACCCAACAGCGGCCGGCGCTCGAGTGGTTCGACCAATCGAGGCTTGATGTCGACGAGAATGAGGCCGTTAGCTCGTTCCACCTGGCCGTTTGATTGCGGATGGGCAGCGGGCGCTAAGTCGATCGGATGCCTGCGTCAGCAGTAAACGAGCCAAGGCGCCCTTGGCGAAGTTGGTGCCGTTATCTGTGATGATGCTATGCGGTATGCCGTACCGCACCGTAATGTCGGCAATGAAGGTCACTGCTGTGGGCCCATTTAATTTCTTGATGGGCTTTGCTTCTACCCACTTGGTGAACTTGTCCACTGCGACGAGTAAATGAGTCAGGCCGCCTCGGGCCGTCTTGAAAGGTCCCACCATGTCCAGGCCCCAAACTACGAAGGGCCAGGCGATGGGGATCGTCTTGATCTGAGCGGTGAAGGGGCTTGGCGGAACACTGGCACCTTGCACTTCTTGACTAATTCTTTAGCTTCTTCCAGGCGGTCGGCCAAAAGAAACCTTCTTAGAAAGGCTTTGGCCTGGCGCCCTCGAGGGCAGCGTGGTGACCACACCATACGATGGATGTCTTTGAGGATCGCCTGGCCTTGCTCGATTCTACATGGCCGATGGACACCAGTGGCGCTGCGTCGACTAACTCTCTGTTGACTATGGTGTAGGCTGCCGCTCGGCGTTGTACTTGCCGAGCGAGTCTCATCTCAAGGGCGACTCTTTGTTGACTAGGAACTTGAGGATGGGCTGCGCCCATGAAGGTGCTTACTATCTCTTCGATTGTCACCACAATGACTTGGGCGAGTGGCTGGGCTGCGGCGGCAGGTTGGACTCTGCTGCCGCTTGCTGAAATGAGGGAATCTCTGGGCGGGCAGCGCGATCCCGACCGTCATGATCCCGTGCCGAGCCGGCGCAGATCCCGGCCGACCGGGCATGATCCCCGGCCGATCGGGCGATCCCAGGCCGACCAGGTGCAGTCCCGGCCGACCGTGGCTTTCTTGAGGTTGCTTGCTTGGGTCTTGAGTCGGATCCGACTATTTACGGGGAAGCCGGCACGAAAATGGAGTCGGACTCTGGTGAAGGCTTGATAAGCGGCTTGAGGAGGCGCGAAAGGCGGCGCCGAAGGTATCGCTGGCGAGTGGAGCCGACTTCGTGCCAATGCATCTGCTTGATCGTTGTCGTTTCTTGATGCGTGGAGGAACTCGCATCCTTCAAAATATCCGCTGAGCTGCTGCACCAAGAAGCGGTAGCTTGCCATGTTTGCGTCCTTGGCGTCGATCGCGGATATTGCCTGAACCACCAAATCGAGTCGCCGTAGCACGGGATCCGGCGAATGCGAAGTTCCTTAACAAGCGAGCCCGTGGATGAGTGCCGGATTCGGCGACGTTGTTGGAGGTGGCGAAGTGGATTTGCAGCGCGTTTGAGCTTATCGCCCTTGGGGAGGTGAGGACGACGCCGGCTCCGAGGCGGGCGCATCTTGGAGCCGTCGAAGTCGCGATCGCCAATGAGTGGAGTCGGTAGCGGCAAGTATTGGGTCTCGGCCCGGTCCGCGAGGAAGTCGGCCAGCGCCTGCGACTTGATGGCGGTGCGAGGTTGATAGTAGATCGTGTAGGGAGCTAGGTCGATGGCCCACTTGGCCACTCGGCCGGAAGCATCTCGGCTTCCGATGATCTCGGCGAGTGGGGCGGTGCAAACCCGGTGATTGGATGCTCTTGAAAGTAGGGCTTGACTTCTTGGCGGCAAAATGCACGCGTAGCACATCTTCGGTAGTGAGGTGGTTCTGCGGAGGTCGACGATTACCTCGCTCAGTAATATATCGTGGTCTCGGGCCGGGGCGCCTTGCCTTCCTCCTTGCGCTCGACTACAACAATCTGTCTTGACTACCGTGGTGGCGGCGATGTACAAAAGCATGGGCTCTTTGGGAGTCGGGCCGCCAACACGAAGTCGCCGACATCTTCTTGATTGGAGAAATGCCTCATCGCCTTGTGGTTCCACTCGAAAAAGTGGTCTTCTTCATCAGTTGATACAATGGCGAGCTTTCCACCGACCGGTGATGAATCGACTATGGAAGCCAAGCAGCGGTGAACTACGACATCCAACGATCGGCTGGGTACTTCCATCCTCTCAATGGCCTTGATCTTCACGAGGTTGCACTCTATGCAGCGTTCGGAGACCGAGAAAACCAAGGAGCTGGCGGTGGGACTCGAACACGCATTTCTCTGGGTTGAGCTTGATGCGGAATCGCGCAGATTCTCAAAGGTCTCTTTAAGGTCCTCTAGCGGCGTCCACGCTTCTCCGTCTTCACTAGCACATCATCCACATAAACATGGGCATTCTGCCGAAGTTGCTTGAGGAGACATTTCGCATGCAACGCTGAAAGGTGGCGCGGCGTTCCTCAAGCGAGCGTCATTGTCGGTGCGAAGGCTCCAAGCGGCGTGATGAATGCGGTCTTGATCATCGCTGGATTCAGCTTGATCTGGTGATATCTAAGTATGCATCAAAAAGCTCAACAGCTCGCATCCGGTGTGGAGTCTATCACTGATCAATCCTTGGCAGAGCGAATGGATCCTTGAGCGGGCTTTGTTGAGGCTGGTGTAGTCGATGCACCTCCGCCCTGCTTGTTCTTCTTCAACACTAGCAGGGGTTAGCCAACCACCGGAAAAAACACCTCCATGATGAAGCGGCTGCCGTGAGCAGGCTATCTCTTCTCCCTACTCTTCTCTTCTCTTGACAGTAGCGCAAGGGCTGCCTCGACGGGCTTCACATCTGGCCCGACATGTAACTTGTGCTCGGCGAATTGGCTTGTACACCGGCATGTCCTTGGGGGACCATGCGAAGATGTCGATTCTCACGGAGGAAATCGACGAGCTCGCTTCTCTATTCTTTGTCAAGGCCGGTGCCCATGACATACCTCTCTGGTGCTCCGGTCCAAGGGTATCTTCTTGGTTTCTTTGGCCGGCTTGAATGATCCTTACGCCTCCGACTCCTTGGGGTGCAGTGACATCTCCGGCTGCTTCCTAGCCATCGCCACGACACGATCAAGGGCAGCTTCTCGCCGCGATCACGGAGACTCGGCCACCGACCGCTCTCGTCACGCATAAGCGACGACTTCTTGTAGTCGCAAGCAACGGTCAGATCCTTGGAAGTCGGCATCTTCATCTTGAGGTAGGCGTAATGGGGAACCGCCATGAACTTGGCGGGCAGGCCGACCTAGCGAGGCGTGGTATGGGCTCTCCAAATCCACCACCTCGAACCGGATCGGCTCTCGGCGGAAGTGATCTTTGTCTCCAAGAGGGCGTCTATCGAGGATCTTGCCAATCAGCGAGCAGAGAGGCGGGTACAATCCCATGGAACACAGTGCGGCTGCTCTGCAGCTGCCTCCGCCTGATTCCGAGCTTCTCCATGGTATCCTTGTACAGGATGTTTATGCTGCTACCTCCGTCTATCAGGACCCGTGAGAAGCGGGTGGCCCGCTTGTCAGTGGCCAAGGCTGCTCCGAGAACCAAGGCGTAAGAGCCCGGACTCGGCATCACCTCTAGGAGATCCGCCCGGCTCCAGCTGATAGGCTTCTCGGACCAATGCATGAACTCAGGGGCTTCCGTTGCCACTGCATTGACTTCTTGCTGCTGCTGGCGCCTGCTGCGCCGATCATCTGCTAGGCTGGTGAACACTACGTATGCTCCGTGCTCCTCTGGGAACTTCGTCTTGTACCAGCGCCGATTGGCCGAGCCACGGCCGCGGAGGCGGGAGGCGGCGGGCCTGCGGCGGCGGAGGGCGAGGCCGTCTCCTTGGCGATCTGACGAGCAGCTGGCACTTCCTGGTGGTGCAGTTCGACGGCTTCAAGGCCTTGTGAAACTTGCAAGGACCATCCAGTCGCTCATAGGAGAAAGCCGGCAACCAGCTGGACTTGCCGTATACGCCGCTGGCGGAGGCTGCCCCTCTGGCTGCTGATCTTCTCGTTGCGACCCGCCATTTGTTGGCGGTGGGGGGGCCTTGGCGCTTGTTGTCGCTCTGCTGCTTGGGGAATCACCTTGCCGGCGCGTTGACTTGGATCTCCGTCTTCATAGAGGAGTCGGCCGTGGCGTGCTTATCTGCTATGACTAGCAGCTCGTCGAGGTTTCGGGCTCGTCGCGGAGGAGCTTGTGCAGGAGGTGCCCTCGGCACCGGCCGTAAAGTACTCGATGGCCTGCACCTCGTGCACGCCAAGCAGGAGTTTCGAGCTCGCCCGGCGTGAGATAGTCGCGCGTCGATTCCTCGGGGCCTTGCACGCACAAGGAGAGCTGGCGCGGCTTGGGAGGTCGCTTGTACGTGCTGGTGAAGTTGCGAATGAAGGCTTCGGTGAAGTCGACCCAGCTGTTGATGCTGCGGGGCTTCAAGCTGTTCAGCCATGTCCGGGCCGTGCCCTGGAGCATGAGGGGAACATACTTGACGGCGACTCGCTTGTTGCCGTTGGCGTCTTGACAGCCGAGAGTAGTCTATCAGCCAATCTTCGGCTTCACGGAGCGGTGTACTTAGGCGTATCTCGAGGGGCGTGAACCCTTTGGGGAAGGGCTCGTCTCGATCGCGGGGCCCGGCAAAGCGGACCAGCTCGTCTTCTTCTTCTAACGCGAGGACGGTGGAGTCGGTCGATCCGTGGCGGCGTCGTTTCTCCGACTCCCTCTCGCCGAGGCGATCTCAAAGTCGGATGCTCGGCGGCGGCGGGGAGATTCGTCGTTCCCTCCGGGCGGGAGGCGAGATAATCATCTCGCGCTTCCCTTGCTCTAGGGCGGCCATCTTGGTCACGCTCGATGGAGATGCGAAGTCCGGCTGTGGCTCGCATGGCCATCCTTCTCTCTTCTCCGCGGACTCCGCCGGTCGGCGTCCGGGAGGTCGCGCTATGATCTCGGCGAGGGTAAGTCGTCATTCTTCTATTGCGCTGCGTCGTGCAACCGCTACCAGCGTTTTGCGCGGCAACCGCGTCGAGCTGCTTGACTCGCTCCGTCATCACACGGCGCTCTTCGCCGTCGAGTTCCTCAGCTCCTCGATCGCTGCTTGGCGGCGCGGATGTTCTCCGCAGGGTGGCGTGCAGGCGCGCCGCCCAACAGTCGGCGATGGCCGCCGCGCTCTCGGACGCGCCAAGGCGGCTCGGCCCGCCGAGCCGGCGAGCCGCCGCAGCACGGTCCATCTCACGCTGGTATGCGCCGGACAAGCGTCTCATGCTTGCTAACTTCTTGGCGCCTTCAATGAGCTGAAGGCGGCGCTCTTCCAAAGATCTGCGTCCGCGTCCTCTGGGAGGGGCGCGTCTGTGAGGGCAGACGCAGTGCTGGTCTGGCGTTTTGCCGAGTGCTCGCCGTGGCGATGACGCAGCACCTCCATGACGGCGCTTCCGCCGCCTTCCTCATCTGAGCGGCTCGTCGTAAACCACCACGTTGGTGGGGAAGGTATCAGCGTCTGGCGTCGGAGTCGACCAGCATCGGGTCGGAGGAGCCTCGGACTCCAAGTCTATGGCAGGCTCGCGGTGACTTGAAGTTGGCGAGGAGGCCCGCGAAGGTTTCGGGGCCACTCAGCGCTGCGCTTCGGCGCGAGAGCTCGTCGGAGGCGCACCTCACCGGCGAGTTCGGTGAGGCCGCTTCTGCTGTGGCCGGTTTCAGCGCCATGATCGCGTCGATGCACACTCCATCTGGCGAGCCGCTGGCTGCGCTTCGCCAGGAGGAAGAGGGTTCCGTCGCACAGATCCCGGACGACGGTGCACCTCGCCTCACCTGTGGGCGCCAAATGTCGGGGTTGGATGCGACATATGCCAACGGGTGGCTTATCATGGTGGGGCGAGTAGAGCGTCGCCGGTGCTCGAAGCAGGATGAGGCGAAGACATGCACGCCGCGAATCTTACCTAGCCGGGGCTCTCGAGGAGATAACACCCCTCATTGCTGCTCTCTGGGGTCTCCGCGCAGTCACTATGGGGTGATAGTACGGTGGTGCTCCTCGAGCTGTGGAGGCAGGAAGGAGCAAGGCTAGCTCTTTCCCTCTTGCTATATGTCTAAACCTATCCAGGCGAACCCTTTGCATGGGTGCCCAGGGTTTATATAGGCCTACCCAGGGTACAATGGTAATCTCGATTTGGCGTAGCCACCAGTTGTCGATCTCTCTTGCAGCCGTCTTCCCGCCAACCGGGGCCAGCGACAGGCGAGAAATCTTGTCGCAAGCCTTCGATGACGCAGCTGGGTCATGGGGTCGTGAGAACAAAGCCCGCTGTCAGTGATCACTGCCACTCCCCGTCCAATCTGGTTTATGGCTTGTGGGGCCTGGCGGGAGGCGGCCGACTGGGAGGCCGACTCAGAGGCATCTTCGGACTCTCGGCCGAGTTCTTCTATCTCAGCGACGGGGGCCGGGCGATCTCCGAGCGACTGCTGCGCCGTCGTGGGCAAGGCCTTGTGCCTTTGTGGGCTGAAATCAAGGAGGCATGGCAGCAGGCCGCGCCTCACGGAGATCTCGGTGGCGGCTCATCAGAGCCATGCCTTCTTCCGTGGGTCGAGGGGACAGCCACGATGGGGCTGTACTGCATTGGTCTTCATGGAAGGTCGCGGGCCGACTCTCAGAGTCGGCCCCTTGAGAGATCTCAAGCACAGAGTCGGCTTGGTCCAGAGTCGCCGTCTGGGGACTCTGCTTCTTCGAAGGTCGCCAGCTGGGACTCGGCCTTCTCGAAGGTCGCCAGCTGGGGCTCGGCCTTCTTCGAAGGTCGCCAGCTGGGACTCGGCCTTCTCGAAGGTCGCCAGCTGGGGCTCGGCCTTCCCGAAGGTCGCCCCGCTGGGACTTGGCCTTCTCGAAGGTCGCCCCGCTGGGACTCGTCTGAGGGGCGCGGCCCGCCCCGATGTCTTGAAAGATCTTGGGTCCTGGGTCGGCCTACCCATGGCCCATTACTCCGACAACGGGGAAAAGGCTCGGATGCATGAGACGAACACGTATGCAAAATGAAATGCACATGATGACATGATAAAATGCAAATGATGACATGGCAAAATGCAACATGCAAGCAAATGACATGGCAACGACGGCGAATAACTGGAGGACAACTGGCACATCGGTCTCGGGGCGTCACAACACTCCACCACTACGAGAGGATCTCGTCCCGAGATCTAGAATGGCACCGCAGAAAAGCGGAAGAGGAAGAGGTAAAACAAAGTGGCTTCTTTGACGAACGAGTGAAACCATGAACCTTGAGAGGTTGAGCAATTTAAAAGAAAGAGTATAACAGAGATGAACGAGATTGCAAACAATCCGTTAGAAAAGATGAACAAGGAGTATTACGAGAACTAGAAGGTTGAAAGACATGGAAATAAGAGCTTCACGAACGAAAAGAATATGACCACCTCGGTATACTGAGATAGCCAAGGAACTAGAATGACAGAATTTGGACAGCACTCCGGTAGAAAAGAGAAGAAAAACTTGATGAGATGAAAAGATATTGAAGAGATAATACAACACTCCGGTTAAATGGATAAGCAAGAAAAGAACACTATCCTCACAATTCGAGATGATTAGTGAAGAGAGCAACATCACCATGCCTCCGGAAGAACGAAAAGAAGATAGATCATTGGAATAAAAGAACGGAGAAGAAAATGCCAACTTCTGCCACAAATGAACTTGGAAAGCATCCTTCCAAGAACACTACTAGGGAAAAGCCTAGCAGCAGCGCGGGTTTTAGGCCTATTAGCAGCGCGGGTACCCGCGCTACTAATAAGCTTCTGACTAACTTATAAAGTGGCTGGTGCCACCCGCTACAGCTAACTATATAGCGATAGCGGGTTTAAACCAGCGCTACTACTAATCTGTAATCTCGGAAAAAAAAATTTGAATTTTTTCGAAAAATTTTTTTGATTTTTTTTCGAAATTTTTAAATTTCTGAATTATTTAACTCAAATCTCTAATCACCCCTAATCGCTGCACAATTTAATCTCTAATCACCCCTCATCATTCCAAATCATCTAACTTCCCGGACGGTCACCCATCCTCTCACTACTCCAGCCTGAGCACGCTTAACTTCCGGGTTCTATTCTCCCTCGTTTCCAAGTCTGCACTTGTTGTTTTCCTGACAATAGTGAGATGTCAATCCAATTAACCTCAGGAATTTAGCTTGAGCATGAAGTCACACATTTCACTGTTTGAGTTTGAAACTATTGTTCTAAAAAATTAGTAACACTAATATTTCTTGAATAATTAGTTTGACCATAGTTTGACCAGATTTGACCAAAGTTTGACCAGATTTGACCACAGTTTGACCATAGTTTGACCAGATTTGACCAAAATTCAAAAAAACTAAAATAATTATTTATTAACACTAATATTCTTGAATAATTAGTTTGACCATAGTTTGACCAGATTTAACAAAAATTAAAAAATAATAAATTTTTTTTGAATTTTTTTGCCTCCAGATCTTAAAAGCCCCGTAACTTTTTTTCTGTTAGGCTTTTGAGGATTTTGAAAACGTTTAACGGGGTTCCCCGGATTAAATTTGGATGTAACTTTTCGAGTAGATGCTTTTTCATATAAAAAACTTTTTCATCAGAGTTAGTATGCAAAAGTTATGGCCATTTCATACAAATTTCGAGAGAGATTTTGCAAATAAAGTCAAAATTCATATTTGTAAATTTTCCCAACAACTAGACCACATATCACATGGGAAACTTATTTTCTTTTATTTTTTGACATTTTATCATTTTCTTTTATTTTTTTAAAACTGAAAAGGCGGTCCACGAGGGGAGAGGTGAGACTTTGCCAAATAGGCCGCACCGCTACTACTATGATGAGGCGATTAGCGATGGCGGGTTTTAACCCTCGCTACTACTAAGTTGATAGCGATGGCAGCGGGTTAGTAGTAGCGAGGTTAAAACCCGCTTCTGCTATGAACTTAGTAGCAGCGAGGGTTAAAAACCCTCGCTACTACTATGGCATATTCCGGGGGGCACGGTACAGATCGCTTAGTAGTAGCGAGGGTTACAAACCCGCGCTGCTGCTATCAACTTAGTAGTAGCGAGGTTTAAAAACCTGCGCTGCTAGTAAGTAGCAGTAGCGAGGGTTTTTAGCCCTCGCTGCTGCTAAGATTCTGTGTATAGCCTTTTCCCTAGTAGTGGAAGGTTAGAACGGAATTGTTGGTAAACCAACAACGAAACGAATAAACTTGTAGTGGGCTTATGGAAAACATCTCAAAATTATGAGGTGAGCTTACGCCACCTGTGAAACAAATGATTGGATTGATATCAACAAGGAGACGAGAAACTTATTTCACCGGGAGGACAAATGAAGAACTTGGGTCATTTATAAGCACCATAAATAGCAACAATCCTTAGGGAAGGCTTTAGGTGAAATATAACCCAAGATAACTCCAACAAAGAAGTTGATTGGTCGAAAAGATCTCTTGAACGAAGCGAAAATGATGTATTTAAAATACCTCATTCTTGACAACATATGCATCATGAAACATGAAGAGAAATTGCCAAGAGTGACATAACACCATCTCAAGAGATAAGTTAGAAAGAATTGCACTTCGGAATGCAAGAAGAAGAATACTTGAGCTCCTCAAAGCAAAACATGTGTTGAACACCATGTTTATTTTAGAGTATTGCTTGGCGGATCATAACTTCGAGAGAAAACTTGAAGAACAATTGAAGAATGAAAGGAATCCTTGACGAACCACCATGTAGAGCCTCCATGAAGAACTCCGGTAATAAAAGGATGATACAAAGAAAGAGAAGTTGAAAACACAAGGTGAAGCCTTGCAATGATTTAGATGAAGCTTCGCGATTATATAACCGAGAGAACTTGGAACTCCGAAAAAGAAGGATGAGCAATTGAAACCAAGAATTTTTTGATGAACCTCCGGAATAAGGAATTGAATTTACTCGATGAAACAAGAATAAGAATTACATTATGCTTATCCCTCATCAATTAAATAGATGACCCACAATGGATTTGGCATGCCACTTATTCTTCTTGAAAAGGATTAAGGGAGAATAGCACAAAACTTGAGAAAGTCTTCATGAACCACCGCTAGGATTGAAAGAAACGAATGAATTGATATGATAACAAAGGAAAAGAATCTGAAGGAACCACCGATGGGATTTGGATACAACGAGTGAATTAAAATGATAACAAAGGAAGTGAAATCTTGAACGAACCACTGTAAGAATTGAAAAAGAGAGTAGCAAGGGCACAATTCACCGGAAAGAGTTTGAAAACGAATGAAGATACTTGAAGGGATTTAGATACATGAGAATGAAGAGATCATGAACTGATTAGAGGTATTTGAATGATGCACCAAAAGAGTTCGAGAACGAGAGTTGAAAGCTGAGAATGAAGAATTATGACATGATGGCCTTCGAAGGAAAGAAATGGAAACAACTCATGAAATGCTCCGGATGGTAAGAAAAGAATTGTCACAATCGAAAACAATTATGAGAGGATGGCATCAAGCCAGAACCAAGAATATTCAAGAGAATGGACCAAGATTTAAAAGAAATCTTTATTCGGTCTTCAAATGTTGAGAATGATGATGAGAACCACCATGAATTGTATGAGATACTCCGGGAGAATGAAAAGAACAAGGTTGTTGAGCCAACAATGAAAAATAATTTGAAAGATCTTGGAGAAGGCATTTTGCTGATGGGATCCATTCTTACGTCACAAATGAAAAGAATTTGAGAATAGCACCGGGGAAAATTAGAAGAGTCAGGTAAGATCCTGGGAAAAGACCTGTGGGTTAGGGCCCACTCAAAAGAAAACACCGTTTAAATGATTTAAAGAGATATTGCGCCGGTTGAATTAAATGGCTTGAATGAGATAAGAGCCTCATAATAACTTGAACGGATAGAGAATGGAAACACGGAACTTCTGAGATATCTTCAACACTCTGGATCAAATGAATAGCAAGAGGTGAGTGATTGAGAGGTGCACCGGCATGAGAAAGCATTTGACACGAGGAAAGGAATATGATGAATATCGAAAGCTTGAATAGGATCCACTAGAGAAGCAAAAATAGCGGAGGATGATAAACTTGAAGCTCGTGAGCATCTTCATGGGAAATCACCGGATAAAACATTGATGGAAAAGAATGGAGAAACTTCACATGAATAAATGGATGCTTGATTAACAAAATCTGAGTCCTTGAAGAAAAAGGGTGGGATGGTGGGGAAAAACAAAGACAACTTGGGATGAACGAAACAAACACCGTTGAGAAAACTTAGAATTTATCTTGCGGATGGGGAGAATGATGGGATCATCTCGAAGAGAAGCGCACCGGTTGGAAAAGAATTAACATGACAACCTCATTGATAAAAAAAGGATTAGTATTCACATAGCAATATGAGACACCGTTTAGGAAAAGGTATGGATTCGACATTTGACTTCGAAGCAACTCGAATACCACAACTCAAAACTAAACAAAGGATTGGTTTGCAGAATAAGCCGGAACAAACACATATGATAGAGATTTACCCAATCCCATATCATGCATTTGTCGAAAAAGATATTCTAGGAGCTACTTGAATTCCCACCTATGAAACTCCAAACTTTACGGTTATGCAATCGGTGTTGGGGATACAGGAAGCAATATATCTCACCCAAACTAACAATCCCTACATCCATTTGTATCCATCCATCAACACATAACCAAGAAACCTTCGAAATCGTCTACCTCAACCTTGAAAAGTATCCGATTATATGAGTCATGGCAATACTCCGTACTCACCTCGATCTTGGGTTAGCGGGTTATCTCACCAACAAGCGCATAAAGAGATTTTCGATGTCGGTACTAAACTCGGGTATTCCGAATCGCAACGATAAAATTATGGCGACAACACCTCGAGCTCAACTCCGGGACACTTCCACTAAACCCTAGCGACGGGAGGCACCAAGACAATGTTGTCATCATAAAACCATCGGAACGATTCTAAGATACCAGCGTGATCCAAAAAAAATTTAGTGAAATTTGAGAAGAGAAGAGTCAAAACTCTATGTCGGAGACCTCACCAGGCGATGAAGGACCGAGGAGTAAAAAGAATTCCTAACTCTCCGATATATATAATCCTAAATGACTCAAAATATTTTTCTAGACACAACTCGGCCGCTAAAAACGATCAAGCAGTGGGGCTCCTAAGGTCGGGGAAGGCTCTGATTACCAACTTGTAAGGCCCTCGATGCGGCTATATCTCCCACGTGTCGAAAGCGACTTAGAGGCATAACCGCATTGAAAGCAATGTCGCAAGTGAGGTAATCTTCACACAACCCATGTAATACATAAGGGAAAAAGATACATAGTTGGCTTACAATCGCCACTTCACACAAATACATGAATAAAGCATTACATCATCCAGATACAATCAAGGTCCGACTACGGAACCAAAATAAAAGAAGAACCCCAAATCGACAAAGGTCCCGATCGACCCCAAGCTGGGCTCCCTCTTGATCAACTAGAACGAAACAACACAAAAGGCAAGATCTTCATCGAACTCCTCCTTGAGCTTGGTTGCGTCACCTGCAAACTGGTTTTGGAAGTATCTGGTGAGCCACGAGGACTCAGCAATCCCATTACCATGGGTATCAAGACTAGCAAAGCTTAATGGGAAAGGAAGGGGTAAAGTGGTGAGGTTGCGCAGCGACTAAGCAAGTATGGTGGCTAACATACACAAATGAGGCGAGAGAAGAGAAACAAAGCGGAGCGGTGGTGAAGCTAGCAATGATCAAGAGGTGATCCTGAACACCTACTTCGTCAAACATAACCCGAAACCGTGTTCACTTCCGGACTCCGCAGAAGAGACCATCACGGCTACACCACGGTTGATGCGTTTTAATTCGGATCTGGTGTCAGGTTATCTATAACCGGACATTAACAAATTCCCATCGCCACATAACGCAGGGCACGGCTCTCGAAAGTTTATAACCTGCGGGGTGTCCCAACAGCCCATAACAAGCTCTCGCGATCATCGAAGAATAGACCTTCACCGAGACACTCCGATCGGACTCGGTATCCGGTACATCAAGACATTTCGACAATGGTAAAACAAGACCTCCCGGCGTGCCGACATCCCGATAGTAGCAGCGTATCTCGTCTCGAGCCCGCGACGGATGAACACTACGTCGACAACCGACGATACCCCAAGTTGCGTAGGGGCGGCACGCAAAGTGGCTCTGGTTTGGACCAACACTTAGACAAGCATTGGCCGGGGGCTATAATAAAGATGACCCTTGGGTTAATTACTCCCAAAGGAAATATAGGTGGTGGTGAGGCAAATGGTAAAAGTCAATGTTGGGCCTTCTTTGGACAAGTTTTATTCAAAGCGAACTGTCGGGGGTCCCATAAATCACCCGACCGCGTTAGGAGCATAAAATCCGGGAACATAACACCGGTATGACGGAAACTAGAGCGGCAAGAGTGGAACAAAACACCGGGCATAAGGCCGAGCCTTCCACCCTTTATCAAATATATAGATGCATTAATAATTTAAGAGATATTGTGATATCCCAAAAAATCCTGTCCACCATGGAGAAATCTTCAACTTCACTGCAACTAACAGCGCTATAAGAGAAAGCTGAGCAAAGCGGTAACATAGCCAAACAACGGTTTGCATAGGAAAGGTGTCAAAGGTTAGAGGTTCATGGCAATTTGGGATGGCTGGACAAATAGGTAATAGGTAGCGCAGCATAGCGAAGAAACGAGGCAACTAGCATAGCAATGATAGTAGTGAGATCCGGTCATGGTCATCTTGCACGAAATCCGCAAGGAAGAAAACGAGTCCATGAAGAAGAGCGAGCAGGGAGTAGTCGAGCGAATCCTCACAACTCGGAGCGAAACCGAAGCTATCGAGAGAAGCAAACCGGAAAGAAGCAAACAACATAGTAAACACACAAGCATAAGCATGTCATGATGCACAAACAAGTATGATGCATGTCGGTTTAATGAGGCATGGCATGGCAAAGTCACGGAAAACAATACTACAAGTTAAGTGGAGCTCAATATGCAACGAGTTGCATATTGACAAAACACCACATGCAATTATTTAGTTTGATCTCGTTTAGGTACACAACAATGTTAAATGTTGTTAAACATGTCAAGGGGTGAAGCATAATGGAAACTAACTATTTAAGCAAGTTTGAATGAGGCCGGAAGAATAAACAACAATTCTGGAAAATCCTCATGTGCATATTTAGATTCGGTACTGTTCTGCACAATTTTAATGTTGTTAAACAGGAAAATAAAGTGGACCATGTTAAACTAGGCATTTTTCCACCCCATTTGCATATAAAGTTTATTAAATTGAATTCGGTTAAATAGTTATGAAATAAAGCATTTTAACATGGCATTTAAGCAAATTTAAACAAACAGCATTTTAAACATATTAACATGGGATGAGAGTGGCATATTATTAAACTAGACAAAATTCTAAGCATCTTACATATAAAGTTTGTTTTAATCCGATGCAGTTAATTAATTATTAAATGCATGAAGTCTAGGGGTTTTTGTAAAACAGTTAATCCTCGGATAAATAGACAAATTAGCGAGCGGAAAAAAAACTA
>JAHHZJ010000339.1:0-157983 GCA_021437245.1 Aegilops speltoides
CCCAAAGTCTAAACGACGCCCTAAGGGCTGTATATATGGGGAAAAGGAGGGAATTTCGTGGCCCTTGAGGGTGGGGTCCGAAACCAACCCTAACTCTTGTTTCCCCACACATACGGACTCTAAAATAGCCTAATAATAAGGTGACGCAGCACCTAGAATAGCCTATGGACGAATATTATGAAGTGGCATCTTGTATATTTCGTCCAAGGCTTCATGCACTCCTTATGGTGGCTTCAAAGTCCTGAAATCATCACTTGTAACTCCGTTCTTGATCCCCTTGCGCATGCCATCAACTCCATGCGTGTTCTTGCTCCAATGTTCATCCTTCTCCAAGCTAGGCCCTTCATTTGTAAGCAAAACAAATGTATCCAATTTAGGCAGCATCATATTCTCATGAACATTAGAATCATTACCAAGAAACGAAAGTACCTGGTAATTTAATTGGCGTGCGTGAGCTCTAGTAATTGGTCCCGTATATGTAACAGTAGGGGCTGTGGGTGTAACAATGGTATTGATGTCCTCATCAGGTAAAGAAAATGTTATTGCTGATGCATTGTCTTGTCGCTATACTATGCTTTCACAACTTGACTTCAAAATATTTGGTTTGTAGACCATCTGATAGAGGCAGAGGTGTCCCGTCTTTCGATGAGATGGTGGATTTCGCTTTGGTGGAAGTCGACTTTGACGATCCGACTACGAACGTGCGAGGACGTCGCGCCTTAGCAATCGCTAAACCAACTCCGAGAGGTTATTGACCACGCCGAGCACGATCAACCCGACCACGAGGGTCTATTTCTGCGAGCAAACGAAGAACAAGCAAGAAACTGAGATTGCAATCTGGATATTGCGAATATAAGATGAAAGCTTTATTGATCAAGGTGGGGTTCTGTGGACGCCTTTGTGCGGTCGTTGAACACAAACGAAACGCTGTGAAGTTGCAGCTATGGCGAACTTTTGATCTAAACAAAACCCAAGTCTAAACGGTGCCCTAAGGGCTGTATATATGGAGGAAGAGGGGTGAATTTCGTGGCCCTTGGTGGAGGGGTCGAAACTAACCCTATCTCTTGTTTCCCCACACATACGGACTCTAAAAATAGCCTATACTAATGTATTTCGAAATTACATGGGCCTGGCCCAATAATAAGGTGACGAAAGCACCTAGAATAGCCTATGGACGAATATTATGAAGTGGCATCTTGTATATTTCGTCCAAGGCTTCATGCACTCATTATGGTGGCTTCAAAGTCCCGAAATCATCACTTGTAACTCCATTCTTGTCCCCCTTGCGCATGCCATCATCTCCATGCTGGTTCTTGCTCCAATGTTCATCCTTCTCCAAGCTAGGCCCTACATTTGTAAGCAAAACAAATGTATCCAATTTAGGCAGCGTCATATTCTCATGAACATTAGAATCATTACCAAGAAACGAAAGTACCTGGTAATTTAGTTGGCGTGCGCGAGCTCTAGTAATTGGTCCAGTATGTATAGCAGCAGGGGATGTGGGTGTAACAATGGTATTGATGTCCTCATCACCATCAAAGATCAATATGTGCATGATGCTGATTTTAAAGATGTATTGCAGAATTGTAAAGAAGGAAGAACATGGAACAAGTTTGTCGTTAATGATGGATTTGTGTTCCGTGCTAACAAGCTATGCATTCCAGCTAGCTCCGTTCGTCTTTTGTTGTTGCAGGAGGCGCATGGAGGAGGACTAATGGGACACTTTGGCGTGAAGAAGACGGAGGACGTACTTGCTACACATTTCTTTTGGCCAAAGATGAGACGGGATGTTGAGCGTTTTATTGCTCGCTGCACTACATGTCAAAAAGCTAAGTCACGACTCAATCCTCATGGTTTATATATGCCTTTGCCTGTACCTAGTGTTCCTTGGGAGGATATATCTATGGACTTTGTTTTAGGTTTACCTAGAACAAAGAAGGGGAGGGATAGCATATTTGTTGTCGTGGATAGATTCTCGAAAATGGCACACTTTTGGAGATGATGATGCTATCAATGTTGCTATCAATGTTGCTGATTTGTTCTTTCATGAAATTATTCGCTTGCATGGTGTGCCAAATACTATTGTTTCAGATCGTGATACTAAATTTCTTAGCCACTTTTGGAGATGTTTATGGGCTAAGTTGGGGACTAAACTGCTTTTTAGTACTACTTGTCACCCCCAAACTGATGGACAAACTGAAGTAGTCAATAGAACATTGTCTACTATGCTTAGGGCTGTTCTAAAGAAAAATAAGAAAATGTGGGAGGAATGCTTGCCTCATATTGAATTTGCTTATAATCGTTCATTGCATTCTACTACTAACATGTGCCCTTTTGAAGTTGTGTATGGTTTCCTACCTCGTGCACCTATTGATTTGTTGCCTCTTCCATCTTCGGAGAAGGTTAATTTTGATGCTAAAGAACGTGCTGAATTGATTTTAAAAATGCATGAGTTAACTAAGGAAAACATTGAGCGTATGAATGCTAAATATAAACTTCTTTGGAGATAAGGGTAGAAAACATGTTGTGTTTGCACGGAGATCTTGTTTGGTTACATTTGCGTAAGGATAGATTTCTGATTTGCGCAAATCAAAGCTAATACCACGTGCTGCTGGTCCCTTTAAGGTGTTGGAGAAAGTAAATGATAATGCATATAAACTTGAGCTGCCTGCAGATTTTGGGGTTAGTCCCACTTTTAACATTGCAGATTTGAAGCCATATTTGGGTGAGGAAGATGAACTTCCGTCGAGGGCGACTTCATTTCAAGAAGGGAGGATGATGAAGACATCAATACCATTGTTACACCCACAGCCCTATTTGCTATACATCTTGGACCAATTACTAGAGCTCACAAGACGCCAACTAAATTACCGGTACTTTCGTTTCTTGGTAATGATTCTAATGTTCATGAGAATATGATCTGCCTAAATTGGATACATTTGTTTTGCTTACAAATGAAGGGCCTAGCTTGGAGAAGGATGAACATTGGAGCAAGAACAAGCATGGAGATGATGGCATGCTAAGGGGGACAAGAATGGAGTTACAAGTGATGATTTCAGGACTTTGAAGCCACCATAATGAGTGCATGAAGCCTTGGACGAAATATACAAGATGCCACTTCATAAATTTCGTCCAGAGGCTATTCTAGGTGTTGCGTCACCTTATTATTGGGCCAGCCCATGTAATTTCGAAATACATTAGTATAGGCTATTTTTAGAGTCCCGTATGTGGGGAAACAAGAGATAGGGTTAGTTTGGACCCTCCACCAAGGGCCACGAAATTCTCCCCTCTTCCTCCATATATACAGCTCTTAGGGCACCGTTTAGACTTTGGGTTTTGTTTAGATCAAAAGTTCGCCATAGCTGCAACTTCACAAGACTTCGTTTATGTTCAACGACCGCACAAAGGCGTCACAGAACCCCACCTTGATCAATAAAGCTTTCATCTTATATTCGCAATATCCAGATTGCAATCTCAGTTTCTTGCTTGTTCTTCGCTTGCTCGCAGGAAATAGACCTCGTGGTCGTTGATCGTGCTCCGCGTGGTGAATAACCTCTCGGAGTTGGTTTAGCGATTGCTAAGGCGCGACGTCCTCGCACGCTCGTAGTCGGATCGTCAAGGTCGACTTCCACCAAAGCGAAATCCACCATCTCATCGAAAGACGGGACACCTTTGCCTCTATCAATAGCTCAACACATGATGTATTCAAGTTAACTAGGCATGCATCATTCTCATGTAAAAGCGGAAAATCTGTACCTTTGTCATTACCTCTTATAGTCAACTCAGATGATGCAGGCACTCTCGATGGTGATGTGTCACATGGTGGAGATGATGTAGTCCTCGCAACAACGGATGTGGTTGTCATAGTACGCCTAGTAGTTGAATAAACATCTGTATCAACAGTTGGAATGTGCACCGTGCGCTTGTTCTCCTTGTGGGCAACACGTCGTTTTATTTCCTGTTCAGCTTTGCAAGCAAGACGAAACAAATGGTCCATAGGATAACACTCTTCATGAATTAGTATCTGAATATTATGGTTTAATCCTCCCCAAAATCTATCCATAAAATCTTCTTCACTTTCTTCTAAAAATGAGTGCAACAAGGTAGTTTGTAAATCATCAAAATATTTTGTTACGGTGTCACTACCTTGTTTTAAATGTTCCAATTTTTTAATCATGCCACGAGTATAATAAACATCGATGAATCTATCTCTCATGACATATTTTAAATCATCCCAATTATTAGGTACATAATCAGGGTGTAACCGACAATATTCACTCCACCAAACTAGAGCATAACCAGTGAAAGAACCAACTGCAACCGTAACTTTTTTATGTTCATCAAAATTATGGGAAGCAAATATATTATTTATGTCTAACTCCCATTCAATATATAAAGCAGGTCTAAAACGGCCATTAAATGGTGGTATAGAAACATGAACCTGATCATGTGCATTTGGATGTTTGTGCACCTCTCGTGACGGTTGTGGTATTTGCATAGGTGGTGGCATGTCTCCCGCGATGGACAAAGCCCATGAATTGACTCTAGATCCTGTCATGATTAGTAGAACAAGAAACAAAATCCAAAAATAATGTTCCTATAACTACTAGGATGTTGTGGTAAAACGCTCACAGTAAAGCAAATATCAATGTCTTACAAGTTCTTACCATCCAGCAGGCGGTGATCGGCAACCAGCGGTGTCAAGTAACTCGAATATTGAGTAAAGCGATTGCGGGGAGCGTCGATACACGGTGTAGAAATATGTGGAGCTGGGTTGGCTATATATGGTAGCAAAAGATTAGCAATAATCAATTCAAAGATGCAATGTTGAATAAGCGCTCAACGAGCAGATCTTGTGCTAGTCCTAGGCTAGACCGGACTAGAGACGCGAGCCTAGAACACTAATGAGGTCACGACGTAGCACAACTAGCATCAATGAAGGATACTAAGTAGCTCTTGACAGCAAGATAGAAGTGAAGATCACAACGGTAGTGAAGATAATGATGAAAAACAACTACCAAGGAGGACATACAACAACTCTCTCTCCAACTTTCCTCTTGAAAAGTTTGAGCCAATTTTCTGATAAATTCTTCCAAAGAATGCCACTAACTCAAGCTTTCCAATGCAAAAAGAATCACTCAATTCCGAGTTGATATGAGGATTCAAAGAATTCTAAAACTGGCCTGAAAAATTGGAACAAGCTGTGTTCACGAACTTCATAGGGCAAAAAGACCTATTTAGAAGCCGATTTTGAGGCGTCAAATAATGAACTAGCTTCTGCAACTATTTAGATGCGGCTCGTTGCTAGCTTCAAGTTGAGTACTCACGGGATCAAAACGGACTTCGTATGAGGAAGATACACCTGTTTTACTGAACAGTGCGCAAAACAGATTCCAATCCGAATTCAGGTACGAGATTGATTCTAGATAGATCCGGTTTTTTTTCTTCTCTCTTTTTTTTCTCACGCTTTTTTTTCCTTTTCTTCTCTCTCTTTTTCTTTTTTTTCTTTTTTTTTTCTCTTTTTTTCTCTTTTTTCTCCTCTTTCCAAGACAAACTAGATAAGATGCAGATTGGATCGGCGAAGATGTGAATGACCTCAACTATGATTATGACAATGAACAGTAGAGCACGTGGTGGAAATTAATAGATGGGATGGTGGACAGCGGAAGGGATAATGATGCAGCGGCGGCGTGACTAATGTGAACAGAACTCAAAACTCTAAAGGAACTAGACACTAAGACCAGCAAAGCGACACGACGATGCAACCGATAATTCAACTATGCAAGCAACGAATAGAAAATTGCAAAGGCTCAGACTGGCTTGGATAAAGGATGAACAGATCTAACTTTTTTTTGTGGCTTTTTCTGGACTATAGGTATGAATGACAGATGCGATCTAAACTATGAAAAACTGTAAAATCTCACCGAGCAACCTGAAAACTGATACCACTTGATAGAGGCGAGGGTGTCCCGATCTTTCGATGAGATGATAACTATTGATTTGGTGAAGATGACTTTGACGATCCGACTACAAACGTGCACGATGTTGCGCCTTAGCAATCGCTAAACCAACTCCGAAATGTTATTGACCACGCCGGAGCAGAATCAACCTGACCACGAAGGTCTATTCCTGCAAGCAATCGAAGAACAAGCAAGAATATGATAAAAGCAATCTGAATATTGCGAGTATATAAGAAGTATCGATAAAGGTGGAGATCCGTAAGCGGTCTTGGTCTGGTCGTTGGACACAAACGAAGTACACGAAGTTGCAATGGCTAACTTTTAACTAAACAAATCCCAAGGGAAAAGCTACTAGATGGATCTACTTATATAGGAGCAAAGGGTGGCGGCCAAGGAGGTGGGAGGACGTCCCAAGGCAGCCTAAAACTAACCCTAGGTCGCACAAGGTCAATGGGCCCAAGTTGGGGTGACGTAACACCATTGGACTTGTAGTTTGACTCGGATTCTGGTGCAGCGTCAGATTGTTTCGTCCATAGCTCAACGCTCCGGACGTATTTTAAGGTGATTCCAATTGTGCTGGAAAGAGCATGAAATCTACTTTCCAACAAAAAAAGAATCACCCAATTCGGAGTCCGTATGAAAAAGTTGTTGGCGTTTTGAGTCAGGTATGTCTGTGCAGTCCGAATCTGAATCCAGAACGTGAGAGACTTTGACTCTATCTTCTCTTGGCCGAAAAGTGACGTCAGAAGACTTTTTGAATATCACCTAAACTTCTCCTTTTCCCTTATCTTCATATGTGGATTGTACAAATGTCCCATACACCTGCAATTAGACAAAACACAAAAGTATGTGAAGTATTTTTGTTCTGGATAACATAAATATATTATTGAATAGTTTGCACTAGAAATCACCTGACAAATATGCATGTATGCAATATTTTTGGTCTTATTCAAGGTAGTCATGTCCTCATCAGTACTCCGGGCCTCCTAGCGTAAGCGGGGAGTATTTTTTGGATTCGCGCGCTCGCGGCGACCAGTTTGAGTACTTATGGGTCCAACACGAACTCCGAATGACAAAATTATGACCATTTTAGTGAATATATGTCCTTTCTATGCCATTCCTTGAAAGTACTTCATTTTCTCGTGCGCTTTTTGCCTGATTGCCCCAAAATTTCTTGTCCTCTATGGAGGAGATATCGTTTCCACATATATATTGACCGATGCGAGGAATGCCCTTTTGTTCTTGGCTTTCACGCGCATGAGTTCTGACATGCCATCCGTGAAAACATGGAGAATAAGGCATATAGCCGCTGGATTTTCTTCAATTTACGGCCAAATGAGATTGCCCGGATCATAGAACATCTGTAGAAAGGTACGTTTGTCCCTACCAGGGGGCTAATATCTATAAGAAACATAATCTCTCGAATTTCCTTCAAAAGTAAGTGCCAATGGGTTCAGAAACTTGTCTGAAAAATAGCGACGAATGATGTTCTTTGACTTTCAGGGCCAAAAAGTCCTGCTTAAGGCTGAATTTGAGGGTACTCCGAGCCTCCTGGCAGAAGTGTGGAGTATTTTTTGGATTCGCGCGCTCGCCGCGACCAGTTTGAGTACTTATGGGTACGACACGGACTCCGAATGACAAAATTATGACCGTTTTAGTGAACATCTGTCCATTCTATGGCGCTATTTGCCTGATTGCCCCAAAATTTCTTGTCCTCTATAGAGGAGATATCATTTCCACATATATATTGACCGATGCCAGGAATGCTCTTTTGTTCTTGGCTTTCACGCGCACGAGTTACAGCATGCCATCCGGCGAAAACAAGGAGAATAAGGCATATAGCCGCTGGATTTTCTTCAATTTACGGCGAAATGAGATTGCCCGGATCATAGAGCATCTACAGAAAGGTACGTTTGTCCCTACCAGGGGCGCTAATGTCTATAAGCAACATAATCTATCGAATTTCCTTCAAAAGAAAGTGCCAATGGGTTTAGAAACTTGTCTGAAAAACAGCGACGAATGATGTTCTCTGACTTTCATGGCCAAAAAGTCCTGCTTAAGGCTGAATTTGAGGGTACTCCGGGCTTCCTGGCGCAAGCGGGGAGTATTTTTTGGATTCGCACACTCGCCGCGACCATTTTGAGTACTTATGGTTCTGACACGGACTCCGAATGACAAAATAATGACCGTTTTAGTGAACATATGTCCATTCTATGATAGTCCTTGAAAGTACTTCATTTTCTCGTGCGCTTTTTGCCTGATTGCCCCAAAATTTCTTGTCCTCTATAGAGGAGATACCATTTCCACAATTATATTGACCGATGCCAGGAATGCACTTTTGTTCTTGGCTTTCATGCGCATGAGTTACAGCATGCCATCCGGCGAAAACAAGGAGAATAAGGCATATAGCCGCTGGATTTTGTTCAATTTACAGCCAAATGAGATTGCCCAGATCATAGAGCATCTGTAGAAAGGTACATTTGTCCCTACCAGGGGGTCTAATGTCTATAAGCAACATAATCTGTCTAATTTCCTTCAAAAGGAAGTGCCAATGGGTTCAGAAACTTGTCTAAAAAAGAGCGACGAATGATGTTCTTTGACTTTCAGGGCCAAAAAGTCCTGCTTTAGGCTGAATTTGAGGGTACTTCGGGTGTCCTGGCGCAAGCGGGGAGTATTTTTTGGAATCGCGGGCTCGCCGCGACCAGTTTGAGTGCTTACGGGTCCAACACGGACTCCGAATGACAAAATTATGACTGTTTTAGTGAACATCTGCCCATTCTATGGCAATCCTTGAAAGTACTTCATTTTCTCGTGTGCTTTTTTCCCGATTGCCCCAAAATTTCTTGTCCTCTATAGAGGAAATATCGTTTCCACATATATATTGACCGATGCCAGGAATGCCCTTTTGTTCTTGGCTTTCACGCGCATGAGTTACAACATGCCATCCGGCGAAAACAAGGAGAATTAGGCATATAGCCGCTGGATTTTCTTCAATTTACGGCCAAATGAGATTGCCCGGATCATAGATGATGCGGAGCATCCTTCCATCATCCCCATGGACTCTACATCAACACCTACAACACCACAAGGACCGATGACTCGAGCACGTGCAAGAGCTCTTGAAACCGAGGTGACATCACTCCTCTCACAACTCTCCTTCGATTCACATGTGACATGGTTACTACCTCAGACGGAAACTCTATGCATACTCAGGCACCAAGGAGTCGACCATGAAGAAGCTAGGAAGCAAGGAGAATCGAAGCGGAAGACATCTGCGAAGACGGAGAGGAAGAAGCAACCAGACAGAGAGGCGGACGATCCGGACGGAGGCCGGACGATCCGGACAGAGCCGGATGATCCGGACCCGGTCCGGACGATCCGCTAAATCGATCAAGGCAACAGAACCTCCACGCTGAAGCCGGATCATCCGGATCCCGCCGGACATCCGGACCGCCAATTAACGTCCGCCTGCTGCGTCGTCACTGTGACATCCGGACCATCCGGGCCCCCACCCGGATCATCCGGACCAGCCCGGATCATCCAGACCGTCGCCCGGATCATCCGGCCAGCGCCTGTGCGCGCGTGTTGGGCTGAGCCCATGTACCCCTTCGTCCCAGACTCTATATATAGGACCCCCTCTCCTCACTTTGAGACTTAGCATTGGATTAGCTCATATTTGTGTGTGAGAGCCTTTGCTCATCCACCGATACTTCTCCTCGGAGATCAGGACCTCCGTCTAGGAGAAGATCCATCGGATTCAAGACCCCTACCTAGGGAAGATCCCCTCGTGGATGCAAGACCTCCTCCGGGAGAAGAACGGGTACCTTTGTATCTTTCCTTTGTTGATTTTGGACCATGTATCACTCGTGCTTCGATGATCTAGACCTTGTGTGATTGATCTCTTGTCGGTTGAGTGTCTCTCGTTCTTCCCGTGTTTTCCTCTCGTTCTTCCGCGTTCTTCGTGTTCCTCCGTAGGATCCCTCCAAACGTGAAAGATCACTACTAGGGAAAACCTTATACGAGAATGTTACCGATGGCGCTTGTCAAAATGAGGCGCATCTGCTACTTTTGCGAAGAGCGTTCGCGAACAGCGCTTCTGATTACCGAGATAGCAGATAGGGCTGTCCTCGCGAAAGCGCTACTACTACAATTGCCACACCGTTCGGCGTGGTAGGCATAGTAGTAGCGCCTTCTGCGGACAGCGCTACTACTATGGTATTTAGCAGCAGCGTTTTGCTTCCCACTTCTGATTAAAGCTACTTCACCTTACCCCGCCCGCCTGCCTGATTCCCTCTCTCTGCTTCCTCCCCAATTCCCGACCCGCCTCGCCACCGCCGTCTCCCCGACCCGCCATTGCGTCGTCTCCACCGACCCGCCTCGCTTGCGCCTTGGTGCCGCCGTCTCCCCGACCCGCCCATTGCCGTCTCCCCGACCCGCCTGCCGCCGTCTCCCCGACCCGGCCGCCTCGCCGCCGTCTCCCCTACCGGCCGCCTCGCCGCGCCTCGGTGCCGCCGTCTCCCCGACCCCATCTCTCTCCCGCCCTCTGTAAGCACTCTCCTTCCGATCCTCTCTCCCTTCTCGATCCTCTTCTCGCTTAGTATGAACATTAGGTATTTAGTGCTAGTTAGTATGAACCCTAGGCTATTTTTAGTGCTAGTTAGTTAATTACTTAGATGGTAATTAGGGCAGTAGTTCCTAGGTACTAATTAGTTAGTAAGAATTAGGTACTAATTAGGTACTAGAATATTTTTATTTATAGTATTATTTTTAGTAAGAACTAGTTGAATTAATAGAACTAGTTAGTAAGAACTTGTTTCTATTTCTTAGTTAAAAGCAATTTTTCCCGCCTCGACGTGGGCGATGCCTATCCGCATCCTCGCTGTCGAGTCGGCGGAGGACGACACCGCTTGACCAGATCGGCCATGTTGGGACCGGCTCCGCCGGGTGGTCTTGGAGGCGCTACCTACCGGGGCGCGAGGTTGGTGAGGAGCCACTGTCGTTGACCGAACCTTGCTTGGTGGCGGTGGCGTGGGCGATGGCGATCCGAGGCTCGAGGACTCCGCGGAGGTGGTGCGTCACCGTGTCGATGAGGAGGATGCGTCGTCCGTCGCTACTTGTTTGCGTTGGAGCACGAGCCGTTCTCCAATACCGGCAGGTTCTCTGGGGATCTCACTTTGGAGCTATGATCCCGTGATGGTGCCTTCTCTGTGGTGTCCACCGCCTGCGCCGATACCCGTCGTGTGCTAGAGTTTTAGTTGTATTAGTGATGTTATATGTATGACACTATTCGTGATGTATTAGTGACAATATTTTGAAATGCATGAGATGATCTACTTTTGCTTATTGAATGCATGCTAATTTGAGTCCTATAAGATATTTTGAAATGTATATCTTGTGTTGCTCAATATCCAAGTGGCGGTCATGTTTGCAGGTTACACCTCCGAGTGGCCTATGTTTTTCCGGAGTGTTGATTCATTTCCGTTCGGCAAATTTCAGCGCCGATATGTCCTATTTTAGCAAAGGTCATGCCGGATTTTTCCGTGAATTTTGGCATGACTTGTGCTAGAATATATATGTAGGAAATATCGAGTGCCCGGATTTGTGTGTTCGATATCTTGGTAGTTGTCTTGATCGATTTTCAATTAATGTTTTAACTATGAACATAGGAAATGTCGTGACGAGAAGGATTTGGTATTTGCAAATCTGCGAAGAAAGCCTTGGCTTTGTCTGACGGAATCTTCCTAGATGATGATAGGTGCTTGACATCAAGCTGGGCGTGAACTTGAAGTGGATCTGATGAAGTCACAACGACAAGTCTTTTTCGTAATTAAGCATGACATCCGCTTTCATTTGCTTCAACTTATATTTTTTACTATTCTACTAGCGTATCCCCGCCATGCAAGAGTTTTTGTATTGGATAAGATAGGTTTCAGTCATAGTATGGAGGAAAAGAAAGTTTACTTGAAGACCGAGCATGGTTATATTTTCCATGCGCGGTTATACAATCAGACGACTACACCTATTTTGGATGCAAAACATGGCGAGCACTATGCAAGACTTATGCATTTGAGCCTGGTATGGTTATCACCTTTGATATTCATCCGGAAGATGATATTGAAGGTAATACCGATATCCGGTCAATGTGCAAATGCCTCGATTATACCATTATGTAAGTTTCTCAACCATATTTATGTATTTGATATTGTTTATTCAAAAATAATTGACAAGTAATTTGTATTGTCACTTATTTCGTGCAAGCAAACATGTCCAGTAGCTTGGTAGACAGGACCAGATATCGTCTCCGGGCTGAACTCAAGCTGCGAGGAGCTCGGTCATTATGTCTCATGGCTTGAGGATCTTGATCTTGTCAAGACAAATTTTCTTCGTGCATTTAGAAATCTTAGTACTAAAAATGTGCGACCCATAGTGTTCATAATGAACTACGGTCACATCCATTTAGGAAGGATGGTAAGATTTTTACTTTTTATCCTCATTGCATCTTTTCCATACATTATTTTTGAAGCTAAACTTCATTGCTAAGTATGTTACCATACGATGTTCTTCAACAGGACTCCGATGAATGTTGTGCCTTATGGGATCGAGACTAAAGGTGTCATGAGTATTGTCAACTTACGGCCAAGATATCCTACAGACTTACTTTAGTGCATTCAAGATTAGCGACGGATGCTTAATAGTGCAAGACTGGACCAAATATGTGTTGGGGGAGCGCAGAGAAGTACTAGGGAGCAGCAACAGAGACGCCTTCCACGATTAGGAGACAGGTTCATCTGCATGCTTCAACTTGATCAAGGAGGAGAGCTATACATGTTTTATGTTCTTTTACCTAAGAGAGAGCAGCAGGAGTGAGTAGCAGGGTGAGTAGGCTGGCTAGAAATGAGTTTCAGGATGATGATGTGCTACACTATTACTATGATGATAAAATAGCTAGTGTTCGTGGTAATGACTATGATGTTTATTATTAGCTAGTGTTAGTGGTGATTAAATAAATAATGTTGATGGTAATGACCATGATGATGATTACATATCTTGTCTTTGGCGGATTAGATTCAAGTGGAGGCAACATGTGGTGCACATCGAAAGTACTACTAATCCAAAGTAGATCAAGTTTGGATTAGTAGTATACTTTTGACATGCACCACATATTGCCTCCACTTGAACCTAATCCACCTTCATTTAATACACTGTTATGGACATAATGATGTAAACCTCATAACAGCTGGTATTGTACCAATATTTGTATGATGGTAGCATAAATACACTAAAAATAAAAAATTATTAAAAAATACTAGTAGCGATGGGTGGGAAACACGCTGCAAGTAGATAACTTAGCGATGGCCAGTACTAAACAAGCGCTGCAGCTATTTGTACTAGCGATGGCAGCGTGATGGCACGCGTTCATCGCTAAGCATTAGCTGTGGCGCCTTATTAGTAGCGCGACTTACCGCGCTACTAGTAGGCACAAAGCAGCGCCATCTTGCTAGGGTTTTCCCTAGTAGTGGATCGATTTAATTAGGGTTCCACCTACATCATTATGGTATCATGAGCCACGTTGATCACGTTTTGGAGCCCCTACCCGTGATTTCTAGCTTGATTTTGTTGTTTTCGTCCTAAAACCGAAAATCCCACAAAAATACACCCAATTTTTTTGTGATTTGTTAGTTTTGATGATGTTTTGTTGTTTTTGATCCGTGGATTGATCGTGTAACTCGTGGATCTTGTGTTTCCCCACCTTTTCCCCTCGAAATCCACCCAAAATCCCGAAATCATCAAATTCCACCCGTTTGCGTGTTCTTCCCGAGCAGTTCCCGTGCGTGGTTGACCTGCCCGGATCATCCGGACCAAGTCCCGGATCATCCGGACTCGCCCGGATCATCCGGCTCCTGGCCCGGATCATCCGGCTTCCTCTGCCGACACTGCAATTCTGCAGTTCTCCTCCTCCACTACCACCCACACATACATACACCCTCCCCACCCCATCCACCACCACTTCCATTTGCAAAACCCCAAGACACAACCTCCGTACTTACATTCGAAGTTGAGTTCGACAATTTGAGTGAGATTTCCGTGTCCTTTTGTGTTTCGGCTATCTAGGCGCGGTGAGACATCAACAACAAACGCTCACTTTGGTCGGCTACTCATCTTCGCTACGGACGGTAACATCGACGACATCTTTGTCATACCTTGCAATTGCATTGATAGCCATCACATACCATCTTTTGCGTTGCTTACCCACCGAGACTAGCCATTGAGTATTGCCGGCAACGTGACTTGTGCACATTAGTTGCATACACCATATCATACATACCTTTGAGGTGCATATCTCGGAATCAACTTGTGTGTCACAAAGTTGTCATCGCATACACAATTGCTATCTTAGTTCGTCAAGTTTGCATAAGAAAAGAGCTCAAAAGAGAAAGAGCCACTCAAGCTTTTAAGCAAAGAGGAAAGATAAGCAAAGAGCTTATAAGCAACAAGCATAGCATCATACAACATTAAGATTGTCACATAAGATCATCTTGGATCATTGCACCGAAATACCATACATATAGTATACTTGGGATAGAGATCGTTGCATTTTTGCCTAGTAGGTTGTGCACAAGCTCCGTATCCGCCTATTGTGCAATCGTGCTAGCGTCTCTCTAGTATTGTGCAACAAGAGCATTGTCGTGGATTCCACATTTTGGCTCATTTTTGGCTTGCACAATCCCATTTATCTATTTGCGTGTGCGTTTTCGTGTACCACTACTTGCTTGGTCTACTTGTTGCATATGCAAATTTGCGAATCTTCTTCAACATTTTTGAGTCAAGCTAACGATTGCAATCAATTTTGTGCCACCATCCTAACCAAGCTCCACCAAAGGCTTTTACTTGTGTAGGTGTGAGAATCGACAAGGATCGGTACCAATAGTGCTATTTCATTGTCCACATTTGAGTGAACTTGATTCATCATCAACTTCTGATGCGGAGCATCCTTCCATCATCCCCATGGACTCTACATCAACACCTACAACACCACAAGGACCAATGACTCGAGCACGTGCAAGAGCTCTCGAAACCGAGGTGACATCACTCCTCTCACAACTCTCCTTCGATTCACATGAGACATGGTTACTACCTCAAACGGAAACTCTATGCATACTCAGGCACCAAGGAGTCAACCATGAAGAGGCTAGGAAGCGAGGAGAATCGGAAGCGGAAGACATACGCGAAGACGGAGAGGAGAAAGCAACCAGGACCAGAGAGGCCGGACGATCCGGACGGAGGCCCGGACGATCCGGACAGAGCCCGGATGATCCGGACCCCGGTCCGGACGATCCGGCTAAATCGACCGAAGGCAACAGAACCTCCACGCTGAAGCCGGATCATCCGGACCCCGGCCCGGATCATCCGGATCCCGCCCGGACATCCGGACCCCCGGCCGGACGTCCGGCCCTACGCCGTCACCTGCAGAGCATCCGGACCATCCGGGCCTCCACCCGGATCATCCGGACCAGCCCGGATCATCCGGACCCTCGCCCGGATCGTCCGGCCAGCGCCTGCGCGCGCGTGTTGGGCTGAGCCCATGTACCCCTTCGTCCCAGACTCTATTTATAGGACCCCCTCTCCTCACTTTGAGACTTAGCATTGGATTAGCTCATATTTGTGTGTGAGAGCCTTTGCTCATCCACCGGTACTTCTCCACGGAGATCAGGACCTCCGTCTAGGAGAAGATCCATCGGATTCCAGACCCCTATAAGGGAAGTTCCCCTCGTGGATTCAAGACCTCCTCCGGGAGAAGAACGGCTACCTTTGTATCTTTCCTTTGTTGATTTTGGACCATGTATCACTCGTGCTTCAATGATCTAGACCTTGTGTGATTGATCTCTTGTCGGTTGAGTGTCTCTCTCGTTCTTCCCCGTGTTTTCCTCTCGTTCTTCCACGCGTTCTTCGTGTTCCCTCCGTAGGATCCCCTCCAAACGTGAATGATCGACGAATTAGGGTTCCACCCTACATCATATGGTATCATGAGCCACGTTGATCACGTTTTTGGAGCCCCTACCCCGTGATTTCTAGCTTGATTTTGTTGTTTTCGTCCTAAAAACCCGAAAATCCCCACAAAAATACACCCAAATTTTTTTGTGATTTGTTAGTTTTGATGATGTTTTGTTGTTTTTGATTCGTGGATTCGGTGTGTAACTCGTGGATCTTGTGTTTCCCCACCTTTTCCCCCTCGAAATCCACCCAAAATCCCCGAAATCATCAAATTCCACCCCGTTTTCGTGTTCGGGCAGTCCTTGAAAGTACTTCATTTTCTCGTGCGCTTTTTGCCTGATTGCCCCAAAATTTCTTGTCCTCTATAGAGGAGATATCGTTTCCACATATATATTGACTGATGCCAGGAATGCCCTTTTGTTCTTGACTTTCACGCACATGAGTTAAAGCATGCCATCCGGCGAAAACTAGGAGAATAAGGCATATAGCCGCTGGATTTTCTTCAATTTACGGCCAAATGAGATTGCCCGGATCATAAAGCATCTGTAGAAAGGTATGTTTGTCCCTACCAGCGGGGCTAATATCTATAAGCAACATAATCTCTCGAATTTCCTTCAAAAGGAAGTGCCAATGGGTTCAGAAACTTGTCTGAAAAACAACGACGAATGATGTTCTTTGACTTGTAGGGCGAAAAAGTCCTGCTTAAGGCTGAATTTGAGGATACTCCGAGCCTCCTGGCGCAAGCGGGAAGTATTTTTTGGATACGCGCGCTCGCCGCGACCGGTTTGAGTATTTATGGGTCTTACACGGACTCCGAATGACAAAATTATGACCGTTTTAGTGAACATCTGCCCATTCTATGGCAGTCCTTGAAAGTACTTCATTTTCTCATGCGCTTTTTGCCTGATTGCCCCAAAATTTCTTGTCCTCTATAGAGGAGATATCGTTTCCACATATATATTGACCGATGCCAGGAATGCCCTTTTGTTGTTCTTGGCTTTCACGCGCATGAGTTCTGACATGCCATCCGTGAAAACAAGGAGAATTAGGCATATAGCCGCTGGATTTTCTTCAATTTACAGCCAAATGAGATTGCCCGGATCATAGAGCATCTGCAGAGAGGTACGTTTGTCCCTACCAGGGGGTCTAATGTCTATAATCAACATAATCTCTCGAATTTCCTTCAAAAGGAAGTGCCAATGGGTTCGGAAACTTGTCTGAAAAACAGCGACCAATGATGTTGTTTGACTTTCAGGGCTAAAAAGTCCTGCTTAAGGCTGAATTTGAGGGTACTCCGGGCCTCCTGGCGGAAGCATGGAGTATTTTTTGATTCGGCGCTACTTGCGAAAGCAGTTTGAGTACTTATGGGTCCGACACGGACTCCGAATGACAAAATTATGACCGTTTTAGTGAACATCTGTCCATTCTATGGCAGTCCTTGAAAGTACTTCATTTTCTCGTGCGCTTTTTGCCTGATTGCCCAAAAAATTTTGTCCTCTGTAGATGAGATATCGTTTCCACATATATATTGACCGATGCCACTAATGCCCTTTTGTTCTTGGCTTTCACGCGCATGAGTTACAGCATGCCATCCAGCGAAAACAAGGAGAATAAGGCATATAGCCGCTGGATATTCTTCAATTTACGGCCAAATGAGATTGCCTGGATCATAGAGCATCTGCAGAAAGGTACGTTTGTCCCTACCAGGGGGGCTAAAGTCTATAAGCAACATAATCTCTCGAATTTTCTTCAAAAGGAAGTGCCAATGGGTTCAGAAACTTGTCTGAAAAACAGCGACGAATGATGTTCTTTGACTTTGAGGGCCAAAAAGTCCTGCTTAAGGCTGAATTTGAGGGTACTCCGGGCCTCATGGAGGAAGCGTGGAGTATTTTTGGGATTCGCCCGCTCGTCGCGAGCAGTTTCAGTACTTATGGGTCCGACACGGACTCCGAATGACAAAATTATGACCGTTTTAGTGAACATCTGTCCATTCTGTGGCAGTCCTTGAAAGTACTTCATTTTCTCATGCGCTTTTTGCCTGATTGCCCCAAAATTTCTTGTCCTCTATAGAGGAGATATTGCTTCCACATATATATTGACCGATGGGAATGCCCTTTTGTTCTTGGCTTTCACGCGCATGAGTTCTGACATGCTATCCGTGAAAACAAGGAGAATTAGGCATATAGTCGCTGGATTTTCTTCAATTTCTGACCAAATGAGATTGCCGAATCATAGAGCATCTGCGAGAAGGTATGCTTGTCCCTACCAGGGGCTAATGTCTATAAGCAACATAATCTCTCGAATTTCCTTCAAAAGGAAGTGTCAATGGGTTCAGAAACTTGTCTGAAAAACAGCGACAAATTGACTTTCAGGGCGGAAAAGTCCTGCTTAAGGCTGAATTTGAGGGTACTCCGGGCCTCCTAGCGCAAGCAGGAAGTATTTTTTGGATTCGCGCGCTCGCTGAGACCAGTTTGAGTACTTATGGGTCCGACACGGACTCCGAATGACAAAATTATGATCGTTTTAGTGAACATCTGTCCATTCTATGGCAGTCCTTGAAAGTACTTCATTTTCTCGTGCGCTTTTTGCCTGATTGCCCCAAAATTTCTTGTCCTCTATAGAGGAGATATTGCTTCCACATATATATTGACCGATGCCAGGAATGCCCTTTTGTTCTTGGCTTTCACGCGCATGAGTTACAGCATGCTATCCGGCGAAAACAAGGAGAATTAGGCATATAGCCGCTGGATTTTCTTCAATTTACGGCCAATTGAGATTGCCCGGATCATAGAGCATCTGCAGAAAGGTACGTTTGTCCCTACCAGGGGGGCTAATGTCTATAAGCAACATAATCTCTCGAATTTCCTTCAAAAGGAAGTGCCAATGGGTTAAGAAACTTGTCTAAAAAACAGCGACCAATGATGTTCTTTGACTTTCAAGGCTAAAAAGTCCTGCTTAAGGCTGAATTTGAGGGTACTCCGGGTCTCTTGGCGGAAGCATGGAGTATTTTTTGGATTCCGCACTCGCCGCGAGCAGTTTGAGTACTTATGGGTCCGACACGGACTCCGAATGACAAAATTATGACCGTTTTAGTGAACATCTGTCCATTCTATGGCAGTCCTTGAAAGTACTTCATTTTCTCATGCGATTTTTGCCTGATTGCCCCAGAATTTCTTGTCCTCTATAGAGGAGATATCGTTTCCACATATATATTGACTGATGCCAGGAATGCCCTTTTGTTCTTGGCTTTCACGCACATGAGTTAAAGCATGCCATCCGGCGAAAACTAGGAGAATAAGGCATATAGCCGCTGGATTTTCTTCAATTTACGGCCAAATGAGATTGCCCGGATCATAAAGCATCTGTAGAAAGGTATGTTTGTCCCTACCAGCGGGGGGCTAATATCTATAAGCAACATAATCTCTCGAATTTCCTTCAAAAGGAAGTGCCAATGGGTTCAGAAACTTGTCTGAAAAACAGCGACGAATGATGTTCTTTGACTTTTAGGGCGAAAAAGTCCTGCTTAAAGCTGAATTTGAGGGTACTCTGAGCCTCCTGGCGCAAGCGGGAAGTATTTTTTGGATACGCGCGCTCGCCGCGACCGGTTTGAGTACTTATGGGTCCGACACGGACTCCGAATGACAAAATTATGACCGTTTTAGTGAACATCTGTCCATTCTGTGGCAGTCCTTGAAAGTACTTCATTTTCTCATGCGCTTTTTGCCTGATTGCCCCAAAATTTCTTGTCCTCTATAGAGGAGATATAGTTTCCACATATATATTGACCGATGCTAGGAATGCCCTTTTGTTGTTCTTGGCTTTCACGCCCATGAGTTACAGCATGCCATCCGGCGAAAACAAGGAGAATTAGGCATATAGCCGCTGGATTTTCTTCAATTTACAGCGAATTGAGATTGCCCGGATCATAGAGCATCTGCAGAAAGCTCCGTTTGTCCCTACCAGGGGGGCTAATGTCTATAAGCAACATAATCTCTCGAATTTCCTTCAAAAGGAAGTGCCAATGGGTTCAGAAACTTGTCTAAAAAACAGCGACCAATGATGTTCTTTGACTTTCAAGGCTAAAAAGTCCTGCTTAAGGCTGAATTTGAGGGTAGTCCGGGCCTCCTGGCGGAAGCATGGAGTATTTTTTGGATTTCGCGCTCGCCGCGAGCAGTTTGAGTACTTATGGGTCCGACACGGACTCCGAATGACAAAATTATGACCGTTTTAGTGAACATCTGTCCATTCTATGGCAGTCCTTGAAAGTACTTCATTTTCTCGTGCGCTTTTTGCCTGATTGCCCCAAAATTTCTTGTCCTCTATAGAGGAGATATCGCTTCCACATATATATTGACCGATGCCAGGAATGCCCTTTTGTTCTTGGCTTTCACGCGCATGAGTTACAGCATGCCATCCGTGAAAACTAGGAGAATAAGGCATATAGCGCTGGATTTTCTTCAATTCTGGCCAAATGAGATTGCCGGATCATAGAGCATCTGCAGAAAGGTATGTTTGTCCCTACCAGCGGGGCTAATATCTATAAGCAACATAATCTCTCGAATTTCCTCCAAAAGGAAGTGCAAATGGGTTCAGAAATTTGTCTGAAAAACAGCGACGAATGATGTTCTTTGACTTTTAGGGCGAAAAAGTCCTGCTTAAGGCTGAATTTGAGGGTACTCCGAGCCTCCTGGCGCAAGCGGGAAGTATTTTTTGGATACGCGCACTCGCCGCGACCAGTTTGAGTACTTATGGGTCCGACACGGACTCCGAATGACAAAATTATGACCGTTTTAGTGAACATCTGTCCATTCTATGGCAGTCCTTGAAAGTACTTCATTTTCTCATGCGCTTTTTTGATTGCCCTAAAATTTCTTGTCCTCTATAGAGGAGATATCGCTTCCACATATATATTGACCGATGCGGGAATGCCCTTTTTTGTTCTTGGCTTTCCGCGCATGAGTTACAAACATGCCATCCGTGAAAACAAGGAGAATTAGGCATATAGTCGCTGGATTTTCTTCAATTCTGACCAAATGAGATTGCCGGATCATAGAGCATCTGCAGAGAGGTACGTTTGTCCCTACCAGGGGGTCTAATGTCTATAATCAACATAATCTCTCGAATTTCCTTCAAAAGGAAGTGCCAATGGGTTCGGAAACTTGTCTGAAAAACAGCGACCAATGATGTTGTTTGACTTTCAGGGCTAAAAAGTCCTGCTTAAGGCTGAATTTGAGGGTACTCCGGGCCTCCTGGCGGAAGCATGGAGTATTTTTTGGATTCGAGCGCTCGCCGCGAGCAGTTTGAGTACTTATGGGTCCGACACGGACTCCGAATGACAAAATTATGACCGTTTTAGTGAACATCTGTCCATTCTATGGCAGTCCTTGAAAGTACTTCATTTTCTCGTGCGCTTTTTGCCTGATTGCCCCAAAAATTTTGTCCTCTGTAGATGAGATATTGTTTCCACATATATATTGACCGATGCCAGGAATGCTCTTTTGTTCTTAGCTTTCACGCGCATGAGTTACAGCATGCCATCCAGCGAAAACAAGGAGAATAAGGCATATAGCCGCTGGATATTCTTCAATTTACGGCCAAATGAGATTGCCTGGATCATAGAGCATCTGCAGAAAGGTACGTTTGTCCCTACCAGGGGGGCTAAAGTCTATAAGCAACATAATCTCTCGAATTTCCTTCAAAAGGAAGTGCCAATGGGTTCAGAAACTTGTCTAAAAAACAGCGATGAATGATGTTCTTTGACTTTTAGGGCCAAAAAGTCCTGCTTAAGGCTGAATTTGAGGGTACTCCGGGCCTCATGGAGGAAGCGTGGAGTATTTTTTGGATTCGCCCGCTCGCCGCGAGCAGTTTGAGTACTTATGGGTCCGTCACGGACTCCGAATGACAAAATTATGACCGTTTTAGTGAACATCTGTCCATTCTATGGCAGTCCTTGAAAGTACTTCATTTTCTAGTGTGCTTTTTGCCTGATTGCCCCAAAATTTCATGTCCTCTATAGAGGAGATATCGTTTCCACATATATATTGACCGATGCCAGGAATGCCCTTTTGTCCATGGCTTTCACGCGCATGAGTTACAGCATGCCATCCGTCGAAAACAAGGAGAATTAGGCATATAGCCGCTGGGTTTTCTTCAATTTACGGCCAAATGAGATTGCCCGGATCATAGAGAATCTGCAGAGAGGTACGTTTGTCCCTACCAGGGGGGCTAATGTCTATAAGCAACATAATCTCTTGAATTTCCATCAAAAGGAAGTGCCAATGGGTTCAGAAACTTGTCTGAAAAACAGCGACCAATGATGTTCTTTGACTTTCAGGGCTAAAAACTCCTGCTTAAGGCTGAATTTGAGGGTAATCCGAGCCTCCTAGCAGAAGCGTGGAGTATTTTTTGGATTCGCGTGCTCGCCGCGAGCAGTTTGAGTACTTATGGGTCCGACACAGATTCCGAATGACAAAATTATGACCGTTTTAGTGAACATCTGTCCATTCTATGGCAGTCCTTGAAAGTACTTCATTTTCTCGTGCGCTTTTGGCCTGATTGACCCAAAATTTCTTGTCCTCTGTAGATGAGATATCGTTTCCACATATATATTTACCGATGCCAGGAATGCCCTTTTGTTCTTGGCTTTCACGAGCATGAGTGACAGCATGCCATCCGGCGAAAACAGGGAGAATAAGGCATATAGCCGCTGGATTTTCTTCAATTTATGACCAAATGAGATTGCCCGGATCATAGAGCATCTGCAGAAAGGTACGTTTGTCCCTACCAGGGGGGCTAATGTCTATAAGCAACATAATCTCTCGAATTTCCTTCAAAAGGAAGTGCCAATGGGTTCAGAAACTTGCCTAAAAAACAGCGACGAATGATGTTCTTTGACTTTCGGGGCAAAAAGTCCTGCTTAAGGCTGAATTTGAGGTACTCGGGCCTCTGGCGGAAGCATGAAGTATTTTTGGATCTGGCGCTTCGCGCTTGAGCAGTTTGAGTACTTATGGGTCCGACCACGGACTCGAATGGCAAAATTATGACCGTTTTAGTGAACATCTGTCCATTCTATGGCAGTCCTTGAAAGTACTTCATTTTCTCGTGCGCTTTTTGCCTGATTGCCCCAAAATTTCTTGTCCTCTATAGAGGAGATATCGTTTCCACATATATATTGACCGATGCAGGGAATGCCCTTTTGTTCTTGGCTTTCACGCGCATGAGTTCTGACATGCCATCCGCGAAAACAAGGAGAATAAGGCATATAGCCGCTGGATTTTCTTCAATTTACTGGCCAAATGAGATTGCCGGATCATAGAGCATCTGCAGAAGGTACGTTTGTCCCTACCAGGGGCTAATGTCTATAAGCAACATAATCTCTCAAATTTCCTTCAAAAGGAAGTGCCAATGGGTTGAAACTTGTCTAAAAACAGCGACCAATGATGTTCTTTGACTTTTAGGGCAAAAAGTCCTGCTTAAGGCTGAATTTGAGGGTACTCGGGCCTCATGGCAAAAGCGTGGAGTATTTTTGGATTCGCCCGCTCGCCATGAAAGCAGTTTGAGTACTTATGGGTCCGACACGGACTCGAATGACAAAATTATGACCGTTTTAGTGAACATCTGTCCATTCTATGGCGTCCTTGAAAGTACTTCATTTTCTAGTGTGCTTTTGGCTGATTGCCCCAAAATTTCTTGTCCTCTATAGATGAGATATCGTTCCACATATATATTGACCGATGCCGGGAATGCCCTTTTGTTCTTGGCTTTCACGCGCATGAGTTACAACATGCCATCCGGCGAAAACAAGGAGAATAAGGCATATTGCCGCTGGATTTCTTCAATTTACGGCCAAATGAGATTGCCCGGATCATAGAGCATCTGCAGAAAGGTACGTTTGTCCCTACCGGGGGCTAATGTCTATAAGCAACATAATCTCTGAATTTCCTTCAAAAGGAAGTGCCAATGGGTTGAAACTTGTCTAAAAACAACGACCAATGATGTTCTTTGACTTTCGGGGCTAAAAGTCCTGCTTAAGGCTGAATTTGAGGGTAATCCGAGCCTCCTAGCGAAGCGTGGAGTATTTTTGATTCGCGTGCTCGCCATGAAAGCAGTTTGAGTACTTATGGGTCCGACACAGATTCCGAATGACAAAATTATGACCGTTTTAGTGAACATCTGTCCATTCTATGGCAGTCCTTGAAAGTACTTCATTTTCTCGTGCGCTTTTGGCCTGATTGACCCAAAATTTCTTGTCCTCTGTAGATGAGATATCGTTTCCACATATATATTTACCGATGCCAGGAATACCCTTTTGTTCTTGGCTTTCACGCGCATGAGTTACAACATGCCATGCAGCGAAAACAAGGAGAATAAGGCATATAGCCGCTCGATATTCTTCAATTTACGGCCAAATGAGATTGCCCAGATCATAGAGCATCTGCAGAAAGGTACGTTTGTCCCTACCAGGGGGGCTAAAGTCTATAAGCAACATAATCTCTCGAATTTCCTTCAAAAGGAAGTGCCAATGGGTTCAGAAACTTGCCTAAAAAACAGCGACGAATGATGTTCTTTGACTTTCAGGGCCAAAAAGTCCTGCTTAAGGCTGAATTTGAGGGTACTCCGGGCCTCCTGGCGCAAGCGGGAAGTATATTTTGGATACGCGCGCTCGCCGCGACCAGTTTGAGTACTTATGGGTCCGACACGGACTCCGAATGACAAAATTATGACTGTTTTAGTGAACATCTGTCCATTCTATTGCAGTCCATGAAACTACGTTTTCTCGTGCGGTTTTTGCCTGATTGCCCCAAAATTTCTTGTCCTCTATAGAGGAGATATCGTTTTCACATATATATTGACCGATGCCAGGAATGCCCTTTTGTTCTTGGCTTTCACGCGCATGAGTGACAGCATGCCATCCGGCGAAAACAAGGAGAATTAGGCATATAGCCGCTGGATTTTCTTCAATTTACGGCCAAATGAGATTGCCCGGATCATAGAGCATCTGCAGATAGGTACGTTTGTCCCTACCAGGGGGGCTAATGGCTATAAGTAACATAATCTCTCAAATTTCCTTCAAAAGGAAGTGCCAATGGGTTCAGAAACTTGTCTGAAAAACAGCGACCAATGATGTTCTTTGACTTTCAGGGCTAAAAAGTCCTGCTTAAGGCTGAATTTGAGGGTACTCCGGGCCTCCTGGCAAAAGCGTGGACTATTTTTTGGATTCGCGCGCTCGCCGCGAGCAGTTTGAGTACTTATGAGTCCGACACGGACTCCGAATGACAAAATTATGACCGTTTTAGTGAACATCTGTCCATTCTATGGCAGTCCTTGAAAGTACTTCATTTTCTCGTGCGCTTTTGGCCTGATTGCCCCAAAAATTCTTGTCCTCTGTAGATGAGATATTGTTCCACATATATATTGACCGATGCCAGGAATGCCCTTTTGTTCTTGGTTTTCACGCGCATGTGTTACAACATGCCATCCAGCGAAAACAAGGAGAATAAGGCATATAGCCGCTGGATATTCTTCAATTTACGGCCAAATGAGATTGCCCGGAACATAGAGCATCTACAGAAAGGTATGTTTGTCCCTACCAGGGGGGCTAAAGTCTATAAGCAACATAATCTCTCGAATTTCCTTCAAAAGGAAGTGCCAATGGGTTCAGAAACTTGTCTAAAAAACAACGATGAATGATGTTCTTTGACTTTCAGGGCTAAAAAGTCCTGCTTAAGGCTGAATTTGAGGGTACTCTGATAGAGGCAGAGGTGTCCCGTCTTTCGATGAGATGGTGGATTTCGCTTTGGTGGAAGTCGACTTTGACGATCCGACTACGAACGTGCGAAGGACGTCGCGCCTTAGCAATCGCTAAACCAACTCCGAGAGGTTATTGACCACGCCGAGCACGATCAACGACCACGAAGGTCATTTCTGCGAGCAAACGAAGAACAAGCAAGAAACTGAGATTGCAATCTGGATATTGCGAATATAAGATGAAAGCTTTATTGATCAAGGTGGGGTTCTGTGGCGCTTTGTGCAGTCGTTGAACACAAACGAAATGCAGCGAAGTTGCAGCTATGGCGAACTTTTGATCTAAACAAAACCCAAGTCTAAACGGTGCCCTAAGGGCGGTATATATGGAGGAAGAGGGGTGAATTTCGTGGCCCTTGGTGGAGGGGTCCAAACTAACCCTATCTCTTGTTTCCCCACACATACGGACTCTAAAATAGCCTATACTAATGTATTTCGAAATTACATGGGCTGGCCCAATAATAAGGTGACTGAGCACCTAGAATAGCCTATGGACGAATATTATGAAGTGGCATCTTGTATATTTCGTCCAAGGCTTCATGCACTCCTTATGGTGGCTTCAAAGTCCTGAAATCATCACTTGTAACTCCGTTCTTGATCCTTGCGCATGCCATCAACTCCATGCGTGTTCTTGCTCCAATGTTCACCCTTCTCCAAGCTAGGCCCTTCATTTGTAAGCAAAACAAATGTATCCAATTTAGGCACATCATATTCTCATGAACATTAGAATCATTACCAAGAAACGAAAGTACCGGTAATTTAATTGGCGTCTTGTGAGCTCTAGTAATTGGTCCCAGATATGTAACAAGAGGGGCTGTGGATGTAACAATGGTATTGATGTCCTCATCATCCTCCCTTCTTGAAATGAAGTCGTCCTCGACGGAAGCTCATCTTCCTCACCCAAATAAGGCTTCAAATCTGCAATGTTAAAAGTGGGACTAACCCCAAAATCTGCGAGCAGCTCAAGTTTATATGCATTATCATTTATTTTCTCCAACACCTTAAAGGGACCAGCAGACGTGGCATTAGCTTTGATTTGCGCAAATCAGAAATCTATCCTTACGCAAATGTAACCAAACAAGATCTCCGGTGCAAACACAACATGTTTTCTACCCTTATCTCCAACAAGTTTATATTTAGCATTCATACGCTCAATGTTTTCCTTAGTTAACTCATGCATTTTAAAATCAATTCAGACGTTCTTTAGCATCAAAATTAACCTTCTCCGAAGATGGAAGAGGCAACAAATCAATAGGTGCACGAGGTAGGAAACCATACACAACTTCAAAAGGACACATCTTAGTAGTAGAATGCAATGAACGATTATAAGCAAATTCAATATGAGGCAAGCATTCCTCCCACATTTTCTTATTATTCTTTAGAACAGCCCTAAGCATAGTAGACAATGTTCTATTGACTACTTCAGTTTGTCCATCGGTTTGGGGGTGACAAGTAGTACTAAAAGCAGTTTAGTCCCCAACTTAGCCCATAAACATCTCCAAAAGTGGCTAAGAAATTTAGTATCACGATCTGAAACAATAGTATTTGGCACACCATGCAAACGAATAATTTCACGAAAGAACAAATCAGCAACATTGACAGCATCATCGCTTTTATGACATGGTATAAAGTGTGCCATTTTGAGAATCTATCCACGACAACAAATATGCTATCCTCCCTTCTTTGTTCTAGGTAAACCTAAAACAAAGTCCATAGATATATCCTCCCAAGGAACACTAGGTACAGGCAAAGGCATATATAAACCATGAGGATTGAGTCGTGACTTAGCTTTTTGACATGTAGTGCAATGAGCAATAAAACGCTCAACATCCGTCTCATCTTTGGCCAAAAGAAATGTGTAGCAAGCACGTCCTCCGTCTTCTTCACGCCAAAGTGTCCCATTAGTCCTCCTCCATGCGCCTCCTGCAACAACAAAAGACGAACGGAGCTAGCTGGAATGCATAGCTTGTTAGCACGGAACACAAATCCATCATTAACGACAAACTTGTTCCATGTTCTTCCTTCTTTACAATTCGCAATACATCTTTAAAATCAGCATCATGCACATATTGATCTTTGATGGTCTCCAAACCAAATATTTTGAAGTCAAGTTGTGAAAGCATAGTATAGCGACGAGACAATGCATCAAGCAATAACATTTTCTTTACCCTTCTTGTGTTTAATGACATAAGGAAAGTCTCAATGAATTCAACCCATTTAGCATGTCTACGATTCAGTTTAGCTTGACTTTTAATATGTTTCAAAGATTCATGATCGAATGTATAACAAATTCTTTGGGCCATAAATAATGTTGCCATGTTTCTAAAGTCGAACAAGAGCATATAATTCTTTATCATAAGTAGAGTAATTCAGACTAGGCCCACTCAATTTTTCGTAAAAGTATGCAACAGGTTTGCCATCTTGTAATAACACACCTCCTAATCCAATTCCACTAGCATCACATTCAAGCTCAAAAGTCTTATTAAAATCAGGAAGTTGGAGTAAAGGAGCATGTGTCAACTTAGCTTTCAATACCGTGAAGGCCTCTTCTGTGCGGTACCCCAAACAAAAGGCACATCCTTCTTTGTAAGCTCGTTGAGAGGTGCAGCAATGGTGCTGAAATCTCTCACAAAACGCCTATAGAAACCAGCGAGGCCAAGGAAACTCCTCACTTGTGTGACCGTTTTGGCTGCGGCCAACTCTCAATAGCTTCAATCTTGGCTTTATCAACTTCAATTCCTGTGGAGTAACAACATAGCCAAGAAAAGATACTCGGTCGGTGCAAAAGGTGCACTTCCCAAGGTTACCAAACAAACGTGCATCACGAGAGCACTAAAAACAGCACGTAAATGTTCCAAATGTTCCTCCAAAGATTTGCTATAAATCGATTATATCATCAAAATAGACTACCACAAATCGTCCAATGAAAGCACGTAAAACTTCGTTCATTAATCTCATGAAAGTACTAGGTGCATTAGTTAACCCAAAAGGCATGACTAACCACTCATATAATCCAAACTTAGTTTTAAATGCTGTTTTCCATTCATCTCCCAATTTCATACGAATTTGATGGTATCCACTACATAAATCAACTTTGGAGAATATTGTAGAGCCACTCAATTCATCAAGCATATCATCTAGCCTAGGAATAGGGTGGCGATAACGAATAGTAATATTATTGATGCCTCTACAATCAACACACATACGTGACGTACCATCCTTTTTCGCACTAGAATAATAGGAACAGCACAAGGACTAAGGGATTCGCAGTATATAACCTTTGTCGAGCAGCTCCTGACTTGACGATAATCTCCTTCGTCTCCTCTGGATTGGTGCGGTATGGTGCACGGTTGGGTAATGATGCATCGGGAATTAAGTCAATTTGATGCTCAATCCCTCGAATAGGTGGTAATCCGGTGGCACGTCTTGTGGAAAGGCGTCAGCGAACTCTGCAAAATGTTAGTGACAGCGAGGGGCAAAGAGGAAGGCACGTCCTCGAATGAAAATAATGCCTCTTTGCACACAAAAGCATAGCAAATAGATTTGCTAAAATCTAGCTCATCAATATCAGATTTGGTGGCAAGTAAACAAGCACTTTTCAATTTAATTTCGAAGCAACAGTAGATGGTTTATTATTAGGCTTCATGTGTTGCTCAAATTCTTTTGCCACAATCTGATTTTCACTCTTATTTTTCTCCTGTTTTGCTTTATTAGCTCTATTAATATCATCTTTCAAAATGGACTCAGGAGTCATAGGAAGCAAAGTAATATTTTATCCTTATGAACAAGAGTATCTTGATTGTTTCTACCATGGTGTCTGAAATTTTTATCACTTGATAGAGGCAGGTGTCCGTCTTTCGATGAGATGGTGGATTTCGCTTTGGTGGAAGTCGACTTTGACGATCCGACTACTGAGCGTCACGAAGGGCGTCGCGCCTTAGCAATCGCTAAACCAACTCCGAGAGGTTATTGACCACGCCGGAGCACGATCAACGACCACGAAGGTCTCTTTCCTCATGAGCAAGCGAAGAACAAGCAAGCGAGATTGCAATCTGGATATTGCGAATATAAGATGAAAGCTTTATTGATCAAGGTGGGGTTACTGTGGCGCCTTTGTGCAGTCGTTGAACACAAGCGAAATGCAGCGAAGTTGCAGCTATGGCGAACTTTTGATCTAAACAAAACCCAAGTCTAAGCGGTGCCCTAAGGCGGTATATATGGAGGAAGAGGGGTGAATTTCGTGGCCCTTGGTGGAGGGTCGAAACTAACCCTATCTCTTGTTTCCCACACATACTGGACTCTAAAATAGCCTACACTAATGTATTTCGAAATTACATGGGCCTGGCCCAATAATAAGGTGACTTGCAGCACCTAGAATAGCCTATGGGACGAATATTATGAAGTGGCATCTTGTATATTTCGTCCAAGGCTTCATGCACTCCTTATGGTGGCTTCAAAGTCCTGAAATCATCACTTGTAACTCCGTTCTTGATCCCTTGCGCATGCCATCAACTCCATGCGTGTTCTTGCTCCAATGTTCACCCTTCTCCAAGCTAGGCCCTTCATTTGTAAGCAAAACAAATGTATCCAATTTAAGCGACATCATATTCTCATGAACATTAGAATCATTACCAAGAAACGAAAGTACTGGTAATTTAATTGGCGTGCGCGAGCTCTAGTAATTGGTCCCGTATATGTAACAGTAGGGGCTGTGGATGTAACAATGGTATTGATGTCCTCATCATACTCTAGGCCTCCTGGTGCAAGCGGGGAGTATTTTTTGGATTCGCGTGCTCGCTGCGAGCAGTTTGAGTACTTATGGGTCCGACATGGACTCCGAATGACAAAATTATGACCGTTTTAGTGAACATATGTCCATTCTATGGCAGTCCTTGAAAGTACTTCATTTTCTCGTGCGCTTTTTGCCTGATTGCCCCAAAATTTCTTGTCCTCTATAGAGGAGATATCGTTTCCACATATATATTGACTGATGCCAGGAATGCCCTTTTCTTCTTGGCTTTCACGCACATGAGTTAAAGCATGCCATCCGGCGAAAACTAGGAGAATAAGGCATATAGCCGCTGGATTTTCTTCAATTTACGGCCAAATGAGATTGCCCGGAACATAGAGCATCTACAGAAAGGTATGTTTGTCCCTACCAGGGGGGCTAAAGTGTATAAGCAACATAATCTCTCGAATTTCCTTCAAAAGGAAGTGCCAATGGGTTCAGAAACTTGTCTAAAAAACAGCGACGAATGATGTTCTTTGACTTTCAGGGCCAAAAAGTCCTGCTTAAGGCTGAATTTGTGGGTACTCTAGGCCTCCTGGCGCAAGCGGGGAGTATTTTTTGGATTCGCGTGCTCGCCGCGAGCAGTTTGAGTACTTATGGGTCCGACACGGACTCCGAATGACAAAATTATGACCGTTTTAGTGAACATCTGTCCATTCTATGGCAGTCCTTGAAAGTACTTCATTTTCTCGTGCTCTTTTTGCCTGATTGCCCCAAAATTTCTTGTCCTCTATGGAGGACATATCGTTTCCACATATATAATCACCAATGACAGGAATACCCTCGATGAGGACATCAATACCATTGTTACACCCACAGCCCCTACTGTTACATATACGGGACCAATTACTAGAGCTCGCGCACGCCAATTAAATTACCAGGTACTTTCGTTTCTTGGTAATGATTCTAATGTTCATGAGAATATGATGCTGCCTAAATTGGATATATTTGTTTTGCTTACAAATGAAGGGCCTAGCTTGGAGAAGGATCAACATTGGAGCAAGAACACGCATGGAGTTGATGGCATGTGAGAGGGGATCAAGAACGGAGTTACCAGTGATGATTTCAGGACTTTGAAGCCACCATAAGGAGTGCATGAAGCCTTGGACGAAGTATACAAGATGCCACTTCATAATATTCGTCCATAGGCTATTCTAGGTGCTGCGTCACCTTATTATTGGGCCAGGCCCATGTAATTTTGAAATACTTGAGTATAGGCTATTTTTAGAGTCCGTATATGTGGGGAAACAAGAGTTAAGGTTGGTTTCGGACCCCATTCTGAAGGGCCACGAAATTCCCTCCTTTTCCCCCATATAGACAGCCCTTAGGGCGTCGTTTAGACTTTGGGTTTTGTTTAGATTAAAAGTTCGCCATAGCTGCAACTTCGCATTTCGCTTGTGTTCAACGACTGCACAAAGCGCCACAGTAACCCCACCTTGATCAATAAAGCTTTTCATCTTATATTCGCAATATCCAGATTGCAATCTCAGTTTCTTGCTTGTTCTTCGTTTGCTCGCAGGAAAGCAGACCCTCGTGGTCAGGTTGATCGTGTTCGGCGTGGTCAATAACCTCTCGGAGTTGGTTTAGCGATTCTAAGCGCGACATCCTCGCGACGTCAGTCGGATCGTCAAAGTCGACTTCCACAAAAGCGAAATCCACCATCTCATCGAAGACGGACACCTCTCGCCTCTATAGTCCACGAAAAAGCCACAAAATAATTAGGGTTAGTTCATCCTATCCGAACCAATCGAGCCTTTGCATAATCTTTTTCAGATTTGCATTGTTGAATTTGCGGTTGCATCGTCGTGTCTAGTTGCTGGTCTTAGAGTCTAGTCTTTTAGAGTTTGAGTTTCGGTCATAAGTTGTCACGCCGCCGCACCATTATTATCGCCTCGCCATCTACCACCACCGCTTATCCGCCACCGCTTCAATCCGTATCCATATACCACCACCGCTATCATATACCACCGCCCGCTGCCATATCATACCACCATATATCCACCACCAATCCGAAGTTCCTTGCATATTAGGTTTGTTTTGGGATCCATCTAATTTCCGATTCGTGTTTCCTTGTGCGAGTAGGTTTTGATTCCAGCAATCTTTTGCCGTCCGTAGAAGAGGTTGGTTTCAAAAAAAAATCCAAAATGCACCTCCGTTTAGGCCCAAAATTTTCCAAAAGCGCGGGACAACAAAATTTCGGCTATCCTATTTTAGGTGTTTCAAAGCGTATTGAGACGATCGCCGTTATAGAAAGTTTTTTGACCCGTTTCAGCTTTTTGGGTCCAGCGATCGAAAAAAAAATTTGGTCGAAAAATTTCTTGCCCATCCTATCAGTTTGACCTGGGAAGGGTTTTGAGACACTCGCCATTATAGTGATTTTTCGCAAAAAAAAAGAGCAGCGAAAAAAAAGCAGCGCAAAAAAAAAGAGCGAAAAAAGAAAAAATTCAGAGTGTGCTCCTCCCTTGTTTACGTGCAGCGCCGTGATTTTGTTAGTGTTCTAGGCTCGCGTCTCTAGCACGGTCTAGACTAGGACCAGCACAGTACCGTCGTTGAGCGTTTATTCAACTTTGCATCTCTGAATTGATTATTCTTGACCCTTTTGCTACCATATTATAAGCCTTCCCTTCTCCACATACATCTCGTCGTGCGTTGGACACTCCACGGTAATCGCTATATCCAAGCTTTGAGAGTTTTGACTACAACGGTTGCCGATCACCACTATTTCTTTGGGTAAGAACTGGTAAGAATTTGAGATTTGCTTGACGGGTTTGTGATACACCACCACCACTTCTTAGTAGCCTCAGAGGATCATATTCTTGTGTGTTTCTATTTGCTGCTAACCATGGCAGGATCACAAGCCGATGAGACTGATTGGGAGAACACACGAACAAACAGCTACATGATAAGTTTTAGCAAATGATGATTGGATGAGCGCAAGATGTGCTAAACAGATTTGACGAGGCCATGGAGAAGATAGATGGCATTGAGAAGGCGTTTGAAACAAAGATTGATAGCAAGTTTAATGAATTGCTCGCGTCTTCCACAACCACCTTGGCTGCACCTATCGCACCTCTCTGAACGACAACAACCACGCCCTTCCGAATCGGTATGGGCGAGCTCGGCGTGTTCCTATTGAGCCAGGACAAAATTCTGGTGCCGCTGCCATCTGCTGTTGGTTCTCCTTTGGTTCCCGCTCTCTGCTGCTTTGGTGGTACCGAGGAGGATGATGAGTATGTGGGCGATTATGAGGATGAGGTTGATCAACATCGAAACACGTGCAACCACCAGCACCACAACCACCGTGTCGTCCACATGCAAATAATGGCAATATTAGGGCTCCCCTCAGTGCGAGATCATGACCATCTCCCTAAACTGAAATTGAATATTCCACCATTTGAGGGTAGATATGTTCGATATATATCTTACTTGGGAGTTAGAAACTGAACAACGATTTACATGTTTACAATATCCCGAGGAGAGCGTGTTCCTGCTTCATTGTTTGTGCTTTCACTAGCTTTGCATGTGTTTGGTGGTCGAACATTGTAGATTATATCCTGTTCCAGCTACTTGGGCTGCTTTGAAAACTGCTATGCGTACTCGTTGGGTTCCACCATATTATCAACGTGAATTACTTCAAAAATTGCAGCGCTTAAGACAAGGAAAAATTCTGTAGAAGAATATTATCGGGAATTACAAACGGCTTGATTAGATGTGGTATTGTTGAGGAGAATGAAGCTATGCTTGCACGTTTTTTTCGGGTGGATTAAATAGAGATTGAGACCATTCTAGACTATAAGGATTATAATAATATCACTCGTTTATTCCATCTTGCTTGTAAAGCTGAGCGTGAAGTGCAGGATCGACAGGCATTGGCGCGCACTAACTTTTCTGCAGTCGACCTTCATCATGGACACCACGTGCATCATCTACTTCCTTTGCACCATCATCTCCTTGGTGCCACCTCCAACCGTGATACAAGAAAGCGAGGCACAACCACCACTATCGCCAAGAGCACACCGCTGCTGGCCTGCACAGAGCTCTTCTTCTTCCATGGCGTCAACAGGCACACAAGTGATATTATTTGTCGTCGTTGTAAGGGAAGAGGACATTTTTGAGAGAATGCAAATCTCAGCATGTGATGATTGCTACGAGGATGGTGGGTATGAGTCCGCTAGTGACTATGATGAGGAGACTTTGGCTATTATTACACATGAGGAACACGGCGGAAATGATTACGATCATGAGACACAATACATGGCTTTGAAGATCTTGACGGTATGAATGTTTAGTTGCTCAACGTGTTTTGAGTGTGCGAGTTACACAAGCTGAGCAAAACTAGAGGCATAATTTGTTCCATACAAAGGGAGTTGTGAAGGAACGTTCTATTAGCGTCATCATAGATGGAGGAGCTGCAACAACTTGGCTAGCATGGAGATGGTGGAGAAGCTATCTCTCACCACAAGACCACATCCACATCCTTACTACATCCAATGGTTCAACAACAAGTGGCAAGGTTAAGGTAACACGTCTTGTTCGTGTGCATTTTAGTATCTCTACATATGCTGATTATGTTGATTGTGATGTGGTACCTATGCAAGCATGTTCCTTGTTACTTGGTAGACCATGGCAATTTGATAAAAATTCAGTACACCATGGTAGAAACAATCAGTATACTCTTGTTCATAAGGATAAAATATTACTTTGCTTCCTATGACTCCTAAGTCCATTTTGAAAGATGATATTAATAGAGCTAATAAAGCAAAACAGGAGAAAATAAGAGTGAAAATCAGATTGTGGCAAAAGAATTTGAGCAACACATGAAGCCTAATAATAAACCATCTCTGTTGTTTCGAAATTAAATTGAAAAGTGCATGTTTACTTGCCACCAAATCTGATATTGATGAGCTAGATTTTAGCAAATCTATTTGCTATGCTTTTGTGTGCAAAGAGGCATTATTTTCATTCGAGGACGTGCCTTCCTCCTTGCCCCTCGCTGTCACTAACATTTTGTAGGAGTTCGTGATGTCTTTCCACAAGGCGTGCCACCGGATTACCACCTATTCGAGGGATTGAGCATCAAATTGACTTAATTCGGTGCATCATTACCCAACCGTGCACCATACCGTACCAATCCGGAGGAGACGAAGGAGATTATCGTCAAGTACAGGAGTTGCTCGACAAAGGTTATATCGCGAATCCCTTAGTCCTTGTGCTGTTCCTATTATTCTAGTGCGAAAAAGGATGGTACGTCACGTATGTGTGTTGATTGTAGAGGCATTAATAATATTACTATTCGTTATCGTCACCCTATTCCTAGGCTAGATGATATGCTTGATGAATTGAGTGGCTCTACAATATTCTCCAAAGTTGATTTGCGTAGTGGATACCATCAAATTCGTATGAAATTGGGAGATGAATGGAAAACAGCATTTAAAACTAAGTTTGGATTATATGAGTGGTTAGTCATGCCTTTTGGGTTAACTAATGCACCTAGTACTTTCATGAGATTAATGAGCGAAGTTTTACGTGCTTTCATTGGACGATTTGTGGTAGTCTATTTTGATGATATCTTGATTTATAGCAAATCTTTGGAAGAACATTTGGAACATTTACGTGCTGTTTTTAATGCTCTCGTGATGCACGTTTGTTTGGTAACCTTGGGAAGTGCACCTTTTGCACCGATCGAGTATCTTTTCTTGGCTATGTTGTTACTCCACAGGAATTGAAGTAGATAAAGCCAAGATTGAAGCTATTGAGAGTTGGCCCCAGCCCAAAACGGTCACACAAGTGAGGAGTTTCCTTGGCCTCGCTGGTTTCTATAGGCGTTTGTGAGAGATTTCAGCACCATTGCTGCACCTCTCAACGAGCTTACAAAGAAGGATGTGCCTTTTGTTTGGGGTACCGCACGGGAAGAAGCCTTCACGGTATTGAAAGCTAAGTTGACACCTGCTCCTTTACTACAACTTCCCGATTTTAATAAGATTTTGAGCTTGAATGTGATGCTAGTGGAATTGGATTAGGAGGTGTGTTATTACAAGATGGCAAACCTATTGCATACTTTTACGAAAAATTGAGTGGGCCTAGTCTGAATTACTCTACTTATGATAAAGAATTATATGCTCTTGTTCGGACTTTAGAAACATGGCAACATTATTTATGGCCCAAAGAATTTGTTATACATTCTGATCATGAATCTTTGAAACATATTAAAAGTCAAGCTAAACTGAATCGTAGACATGCTAAATGGGTTGAATTCATTGAGACCTTCCCTTATGTCATTAAACACAAGAAGGGTAAAGAAAATGTTATTGCTGATGCATTGTCTCGTCGCTATACTATGCTTTCACAACTTGACTTCAAAATATTTGGTTTGGAGACCATCAAAGATCAATATGTGCATGATGCTGATTTTAAAGATGTATTGCAGAATTGTAAAGAAGGAAGAACATGGAACAAGTTTGTCGTTAATGATGGATTTGTGTTCCGTGCAAACAAGCTATGCATTCCAGCTAGCTCCGTTCGTCTTTTGTTGTTGCAGGAGGCGGATGGAGGAGGACTAATGGGACACTTTGGCGTGAAGAAGACGGAGGACGTACTTGCTACACATTTCTTTTGGCCAAAGATGAGACGGGATGTTGAGCGTTTTATTGCTCGCTGCACTACATGTCAAGAAGCTAAGTCACGACTCAATCCTCATGGTTTATATATGCCTTTGCCTGTACCTAGTGTTCCTTGGGAGGATATATCTATGGACTTTGTTTTAGGTTTACCTAGAACAAATGATGAGGACATGACTACCTTGGATAAGACTAAAAATATTGCATACATGCTTATTTGTCAGGTGATTTCTAGTGCAAACTATTCAATAATATATTTATGTTATCCAGAACAAAAATACTTCACATACTTTTGTGTTTTGTCTAATTGCAGGTGTATGGGACATTTGTACAATCCACATATGAAGATAAGGGAAAAGGAGAAGTTTAGTTGCTGTTCAAAAAGTCTTCTCACGTCACTTTTGGGCCAAGAGAACATAGAGTCCAAGTCTCTCACGTTCGGATTCAGATTCGGACTGCACAAACATACCTGACTCAAAACGCCAACAACTTTTTCATACGGACGCCGAATTGGGTGATTCTTTTTTTGTTGGAAAGTAGATTTCATGCTCTTTCCAGCACAATTGGAATCACCTTAAAAGCCGTCCGGAGCGTTGAGCTATGGACGAAACAATCTGACGCTGCACCAGAATCCGAGTCAAACTACAAGTCCAAAGGTGTTACGTCACCTCCACTTGGGCCCATTGGCCTTGTACGTCCTAGGGTTAGTTTTAGCCTGCCTTGGGACGTTCTCCCACCTCCTTGGCCGCCACCCCTTGCTCCTATATAAGTAGATCCATCTAGTAGCTTTTTCCTTGGGATTTGTTTAGTTAAAAGTTAGCCATTGCAACTTCGTGTACTTCGTTTGTGTCCAACGACAGACCAAGACCGCTTACGGATCCCCACCTTTATCAATACTTCATACATACCGCAATATTCAGATTGCTTTTATCATATTCTTGCTTGTTCTTGATTGCTTGCAGGAATAGACCTTCGTGGTCAGGTTGATTGTGCTCGGCGTGATCAATAACCTCTCGGAGTTGGTTTAGCGATTGCTAAGGCGCAACGTCGTGCACGTTTGTAGTCGGATCGTCAAAGTCGTCTCCACCAAATCGATAGCTATCATCTCATCGAAGATCGGGACACCCGCCTCTATCAAGTGGTATCAGTTTTCAGGTTGCTCGGTGAGATTTTACAGTTTTCATAGTTTAGATCGCATCATCATTCATACCTACAGTCCATGAAAAGCCATAAAAAAGTTAGATCTGTTCATCCTTTATCCAAGCCAGTCCGAGCCTTTGCAATTTTCTATTCATTGCTTGCATAGTTGAATTATCGGTTGCATCGCCGTGTCGGTTGCTGGTCTTAGTGTCTAGTTCCTTTAGAGTTTGAGTTCTGTTCACATTAGTCACGCCGCCGCTGCATCATTATCCCTTCCGCTGTCCACCATCCCATCCATTAATTTCCACCACGTACTACGCACTATTCATTGTCATAATCATAGTTGAGGTCATTCACATCTTCGCTTTGATCCAATCTGCATCTTATCTAGTTTGTCTTGGAAAGAGGAGAAAAAGATAGAGAAAAAAAAGAAAAAGGAAAGGAAAAAAAGAAAAAGAGAGAGAAAAAGAAAAAAAGCGTGAGAAAAAAAGAGAGAGAAAAAATTGGATCTATCTAGAATCAATCTCGTACCTGAATTCGGATTGGAATCTGTTTTGCGCATTGTTCAGTAAAACAGGTGTATCTTCCTCATACGAAGTCCGTTTTGACTCCGTGAGTACTCAAATTGAAGCTAGAGACGAGCCGCATCTAAATAGTTGCAGAAGCTAGTTCAATATTTGACACCTCAAAATCGGCTTCTAAATAGGTGTTTTTGCCCTCTGAAGTTTGTGAATACAGCTTGTTCAAATTTTTCAGGCCAGTTTTAGAATTCTTTGACTCCTCATATCAACTCGGAATTGAGTGATTCTTTTTACATTGGAAAGCTTGAGTTAGTAGCATTCTTTGAAAGAATTTATCAGAAAATTGGCTCAAACTTTCAAAGAGGAAAGTTGGAGAGAGAGTTGTTGTATGTCCTGCTTGGTAGTTGTTTTTCATCATTATCTTCACTACCATTGTGATCTTCACTTATATCTTGCTGTCAAGAGCTACTTAGTATCCTTCCTTGATGCTAGTTGTGCTACGCCGTGACCTCATTAGTGTTCTAGGCTCGCGTCTCTAGTCCGGTTTAGCCTAGGACCAGCACAGTACCATCGATGAGCGTCTATTCAACATTGCATCTCTGAATTGATTATTGCTAATCTTTTGCTACCATATATAGCCAACCCAACTCCACATATTTCTACACCGTGTATCGTATGTTCACCGGCAATCGCTTTACACAATCTTGAGTTATTTGACATCGCTGGTTGCTCGTCACCACCGCCGCATGGTAAGAACTTGTAAGATATTGATATTTGCTTTATTGTGAGCACTTTACAACCACATCCTAGTAGTTCATAGGAACATTATTCTGGAATTTTGTTTCTTGTTTCTACTAATCATGACAGGTTTCGAGATAGAAGTTCTTGCATGATGGACACATCTTCACCATCACGAGAGTTGGGACAGACACACACAACCACATGGTCAGGTTATCTCTTTACCGTCATTTGAGGGTAGATTTAATCCTGCTATTTATATTGCTTGGGAGTTTGAAGTAGAACAAGTTTTAGTAACCATGACTTTTCCGAACTTGAGCGAGTACGAGCTGCCACTAGAGGATTTCTTGGTTTTGCTTCAGTTTGGTGGAGTGTGCATTGTAAGAAAAATATTGATAACCAACCCACAACTTGGAAAGATTTGAAAGATGTAATGAGACAACATTTTTCCCTCCTTACTATAAATCGTGAATTGCTTCGCAAATTCGAACAATTTAAACAAGGCAACAACACTGTTCATGCTTACTACAAAGAGTTCAAATCTTATATGCATCGTTGTGACATAGAAGAATCTAAGGATGATACAATGAATAGATTTTTGGTGGTTTGAACCATGATATTCAGGAAAGATTTCATATATTCCTCGTTGCATTCTTGGTATGTATGTTCGTGCTTGTACCTTTGAGAGACAGATCTGAGGAGGATGCATTGGGTGACTACAACAACTACTATTCCAGTTCATGCTCACCACCATCGGTTGGTTCCTCCACCGTTGAACCTACTAGAGCAGCCCCACCTCGGATTGTGAGCGCGACATCATCTCAAGAGTATGGTGCATTGTCTACGTGTGTACCTACATCAGCTACGTCTTTGCGACAAGGTAACAGTAAAGGTATTGATGATATAACTTCACATGAGAATGATGCATCCCTAGTTAACTTGAATGCATCATGTGTTGAGTTACCTAGTGATTTGAGCACAACACCTATTTTAGAGAATTTTGATACTGTCATGAATGCGTCATGTGATCAAACAACTGAAATACCAACAATTTTGAGTGCACCCATTGAATTAACTGTTGATGCAAAAGAATCAATGTTTAATCATTTTGATATGACCTCTAATCTTGGTGATGATTCTGTGTCGAATGACTCATTGCTTGTTTGCTTATTTAAGCATGTTGTAGCATGTAAATTTGATTCAAATAAGGTTTATTCACCAATGTTGGGATGGTTTAATGATGAACATTGTCTAACTTTTGAAATAAATAAGAGCTTCACTTATATGTGCAAACTGAGTTGCAATATTTTCATGCCTTCTAGTTCTTGTGCTAATTTGTTGGCTTTAGATTTTATGAACTATGCAAGTTACTCATCTATTCATGTGTCATATATGCAAAAATCAAGGGAAGTAAAAATGTATGACGTATACATATACAACATGTACACCTTGTCTCTTTTGTTAGCCATATTTCAGATTAAGCAACGCCGAGGACGGCTTTGTTTTCAAGAAGGGGAGGATGATGAGGACATGACTACCTTGGATAAGACTAAAAATATTGCATACATGCTTATTTGTCAGGTGATTTCTAGTGCAAACCATTCAATAATATATTTATGTTATCCAGAACAAAAATACTTCACATACTTTTGTGTTTTGTCTAATTGCAGGTGTATGGGACATTTGTACAATCCACATATGAAGATAAGGGAAAAGGAGAAGTTTAGTTGCTGTTCAAAAAGTCTTCTCACGTCACTTTTGGGCCAAGAGAACATAGAGTCCAAGTCTCTCACGTTCTGGATTCAGATTCGGACTGCACAAACATACCTGACTCAAAACGCCAACAACTTTTTCATACGGACGCCGAATTGGGTGATTCTTTTTTTGTTGGAAAGTAGATTTCATGCTCTTTCCAGCACAATTGGAATCACCTTAAAAGCCGTCCGGAGCGTTGAGCTGTGGACGAAACAATCTGACGCTGCACCAGAATCCGAGTCAAACTACAAGTCCAAAGGTGTTACGTCACCTCCACTTGGGCCCATTGGCCTTGTACGTCCTAGGGTTAGTTTTAGCCTGCCTTGGGACGTTCTCCCACCTCCTTGGCCGCCACCCCTTGCTCCTATATAAGTAGATCCATCTAGTAGCTTTTTCCTTGGGATTTGTTTAGTTAAAGTTAGCCATTGCAACCGTACTTCGTTTGTGTCCAACGACAGACCAAGACCGCTTACGGATCCCCACCTTTATCAATACTTCATACATACTCGCAATATTCAGATTGCTTTTATCATATTCTTGCTTGTTCTTGATTGCTTGCAGGAATAGACCTTCGTGGTCGTTGATTGTGCTCCGGCGTGGTCAATAACCTCTCGGAGTTGGTTTAGCGATTGCTAAGGCGCAACGTCGTGCACGTTTGTAGTCGGATCGTCAAAGTCGTCTCCACCAAATCGATAGCTATCATCTCATCGAAAGATCGGGACACCCCCGCCTCTATCAACAAAGAAGGGGAGGGATAGCATATTTGTTGTCGTGGATAGATTCTCGAAAATGGCACACCTTACACCATGTCATAAAAGCGATGATGCTGTCAATGTTGCTGATTTGTTCTTTCGTGAAATTATTCGCTTGCATGGTGTGCCAAATACTATTGTTTCAGATCGTGATACTAAATTTCTTATCCACTTTTGGAGATGTTTATGGGCTAAGTTGGGGACTAAACTGCTTTTTAGTACTACTTGTCACCCCCAAACTGATGGACAAACTGAAGTAGTCAATAGAACGTTGTCTACTATGCTTAGGGCTGTTCTAAAGAAAAATAAGAAAATGTGGGAGGAATGCTTGCCTCATATTGAATTTGCTTATAATCGTTCATTGCATTCTACTACTAAGATGTGCCCTTTTGAAGTTGTGTATGGTTTCCTACCTCATGCACCTATTGATTTGTTGCCTCTTCCATCTTCGGAGAAGGTTAATTTTGATGCTAAAGAACGTGCTGAATTGATTTTAAAATGCATGAGTTAACTAAGAAAACATTGAGCGTATGAATGCTAAATGTAAACTTGTTGGAGATAAGGGTAGAAAACATGTTGTGTTTGCACTGGAGATCTTGTTTGGTTACATTTGCGTAAGGATAGATTTCTGATTTGCAAATCAAAGCTAATGCCACGCATCGCTGGTCCCTTTAAGGTGTTGGAGAAAATAAATGATAATGCATATAAACTTGAGCTGCTCTGCAGATTTTGGGGTTAGTCCCACTTTTAACATTGCAGATTTGAAGCCATATTTGGGTGAGGAAGATGAACTTCCGTCGAGGACGACTTCATTTCAAGAAGGGAGGATGATGAGGACATCAATACCATTGTTACACCCACAGCCCTTGCTGCTATACATCTTGGACCAATTACTAGAGCTCACAAGACGCCAACTAAATTACTGTACTTTCGTTTCTTGGTAATGATTCTAATGTTCATGAGAATATGATGCTGCCTAAATTGGATACATTTGTTTTGCTTACAAATGAAGGGCCTAGCATGGAGAAGGATGAACATTGGAGCAAGAACAAGCATGGAGATGATGGCATGCGTAAGGGGGACAAGAATGGAGTTACAAGTGATGATTTCAGGACTTTGAAGCCACCATAATGAGTGCATGAAGCCTTGGATGAAATATACAAGATGCCACTTCATAAATTTCGTCCAGAGGCTATTCTAGGTGCTGCGTCACCTTATTATTGGGCCAGGCCCATGTAATTTCGAAATACATTAGTATAGGCTATTTTTAGAGTCCGTATGTGTGGGGAAACAAGAGATAGGGTTAGTTTCGGACCCCTCCACCAAGGGCCACGAAATTCACCCCCTCTTCCTCCATATATACAGCCCTTAGGGCACCGTTTAGACTTTGGGTTTTGTTTAGATCAAAAGTTCGCCATAGCTGCAACTCCGCTGCATGCCGTTTGTGTTCAACGACTGGACAAAGGCGCCACAGAACCCCACCTTGATCAATAAAGCTTTCATCTTATATTCGCAATATCCAGATTGCAATCTCAGTTTCTTGCTTGTTCTTCGTTTGCTCGCAGGAAATAGACCCTCGTGGTCAGGTTGATCGTGCTCCGGCGTGGTCAATAACCTCTCGGAGTTGGTTTAGCGATTGCTAAGGCGCGACGTCCTCGCACGCTCGTAGTCGGATCGTCAAAGTCGACTTACACCAAAGCGAAATCCACCATCTCATCGAAAGACGGGACACCTCTGCCTCTATCAGGTAGTTTACTTTGATGACATATTGATTCATAGCAGATCTTTGGAGGAACATTTGGAACATTTACGTGCTGTTTTTATTGCTCTACGTGATGCACGTTTGTTTGGTAACCTTGGGAAGTGCACCTTTTGCACCGACCGAGTGTCTTTTCTTGGCTATGTTGTTACTCCACAGGGAATTGAAGTTGATAAAGCCAAGATTGAAGCTATTGAGAGTTGGCTGCAGCCCAAAACGGTCACACAAGTGAGGAGTTTTCTTGGCCTCGCTGGATTCTATAGGCGTTTTGTGAGAGATTTCAGCACCATTGCTGCACCTCTCAATGAGCTTACAAAGAAGGATGTGCCTTTTGTTTGGGGTACCACACAGGAAGAAGCCTTCACGGTGTTGAAAGATAAGTTGACACATGCTCCTTTACTCCAACTTCCGATTTTAATTAAGACTTTTGAGCTTGAATGTGATGCTAGTGGAATTGGATTAGGAGGTGTGTTATTACAAGATGGCAAACCTGTTGCATACTTTTACGAAAAATTGAGTGGGCCTAGTCTGAATTATTCTACTTATGATAAAGAATTATATGCTCTTGTTAGGACTTTAGAAACATGGCAACATTATTTATGGCCCAAAGAATTTGTTATACATTCGATCATGAATCTTTGAAACATATTAAAAGTCAAGCTAAACTGAATTGTAGACATGCTAAATGGGTTGAATTCATTGAGACTTTCCTTATGTCATTAAACACAAGAAGGGTAAAGAAAATGTTATTGCTGATGCATTGTCTCGTCGCTATACTATGCTTTCACAACTTGACTTCAAATATTTGGTTTGGAGACCATCAAAGATCAATATGTGCATGATGCTGATTTTAAAGATGTATTGCAGAATTGTAAAGAAGGAAGAACATGGAACAAGTTTGTCGTTAATGATGGATTTGTGTTCGTGCTAACAAGCTATGCATTCCAGCTAGCTCCGTTCGTCTTTTGTTGTTGCAGGAGGCGATGGAGGAGGACTAATGGGACACTTTGGCGTGAATAAGGCGGAGGACGACTTTGCTACGCATTTCTTTTGGCCAAAGATGAGACGGATGTTGAGCGTTTTATTGCTCATTGCACTACATGTCAAAAAGCTAACTCACGACTCAATCCTCATGGTTTATATATGCCTTTGCTGTACCTAGTGTTCCTTGGGAGGATATATCTATGGACTTTGTTTTAGGTTTACCTAGAACAAAGAAGGGAGGATAGCATATTTGTTGTCGTGGATAGATTCTCGAAAATGGCACACTTTATACCATGTCATAAAAGCGATGATCTTTGTTAATGTTGCTGATTTGTTCTTTCGTGAAATTATTCGCTTGCATGGTGTGCCAAATACTATTGTTTCAGATCATGATACTAAATTTCTTAGCCACTTTTGGAGATGTTTATGGGCTAAGTTGGGGACTAAACTGCTTTTAGTACTACTTGTCACCCCAAACCGATGGACAAACTGAAGTAGTCAATAGAACATTGTCTACTATGCTTAGGGCTGTTCTAAAGAATAATAAGAAAATGTGGGAGGAATGCTTGCCTCATATTGAATTTGCTTATAATCGTTCATTGCATTCTACTACTAAGATGTGCCCTTTTGAAGTGGTGTATGGTTTCCTACCTCGTGCACCTATTGATTTGTTGCCTCTTCCATCTTGGAGAAGGTTAATTTTGATGCTAAAGAACATGCTGAATTGATTTTAAAAATGCATGAGTTAACTAAGGAAAACATTGAGCGTATGAATGCTAAATATAAACTTGCTTTGGAGATAAGGGTAGAAAACATGTTGCGTTTGCACCGGAGATCTTGTTTGGTTACATTTGCGTAAGGATAGATTTCTGATTTGCGCAAATCAAAACTAATGCCACGTGTCTGCTGGTCCCTTTAAGGTGTTGGAGAAAATAAATGATAATGCATATAAACTTGAGCTGCCTGTAGATTTTGGGGTTAGTCCCACTTTTAACATTGCAGATTTGAAGCCTTATTTGGGTGAGGAAGATGAGTTTCCGTCGAGGACGACTTCATTTCAAGAAGGGGAGGATGATGAGGACATCAATACCATTGTTACACCCACAGCCCCTACTGTTACATATACGGGACCAATTACTAGAGCTCACGCACGCCAATTAAATTACCAGGTACTTTCGTTTCTTGGTAATGATTCTAATGTTCATGAGAATATGATGCTGCCTAAATTGGATATATTTGTTTTGCTTACAAATGAAGGACCTAGCTTGGAGAAGGATGAACTTTGGAGCAAGAACACGCATGGAGTTACCAGTGATGATTTCTGGACTTTGAAGCCACCATAAGGAGTGCATGAAGCCTTGGACGAAATATACAAGATGCCACTTCATAATGTTCGTCCATAGGCTATTCTAGGTGCTGCGTCACCTTATTATTGGGCCAGGCCCATGTAATTTCGAAATACTTGAGTATAGGCTATTTTTAGAGTCCGTATATGTGGGGAAACAAGGAGAATTAGGCATATAGTCGCTGGATTTTTCTTCAATTTACGGCCAAATGAGATAGCCCGGATCATAGAGCATCTGCAGAAAGGTACGTTTGTCCCTACCAGGGGGGCTAATGTCTATAAGCAACATAATCTCTCGAATTTCCTTCAAAAGGAAGTGCCAATGGGTTCAAAAACTTGTCTGAAAAACAGCGACGAATGATGTTCTTTGACTTTCAGGGCCAAAAAGTCCTGCTTAAGGCTGAATTTGAGGTTACTCCGGGCCTCCTGGCGGAAGCATGGAGTATTTTTTGGATTCGCGCACTCCCCGCGAGCAGTTTCAGTACTTATTGGTCCGACACGGACTCCGAATGACAAAATTATGACCGTTTTAGTGAACATCTATCCATTCTATGGTAGTCCTTGAAAGTACTTCATTTTCTCCGTTTTTTGGCTGATTGCCCCAAAATTTCTTGTCCTCTATAGAGGAGATATCGTTTCCACATATATATTGACCGATGCTAGGAATGCCCTTTTGTTCTTGGCTTTCACGCGCATGAGTTACAGCATGCATCCGGTGAAAACAAGGAGAATAAGGCATATAGCCGTTGGATTTTCTTCAATTTACAGCCAATTGAGATTGCCCGGATGATAGAGCATCTGTAGAAAGGTACGTTTGTCCCTACTAGGGGGATAATGTCTATAAGCAACATAATCTCTCGAATTTCCTTCAAAACGAAGTGCCAATGGGTTCAGAAACTTGTTTGAAAAACAGCGATGAACGATGTTCTTTGACTTTCAGGGCCAAAAAGTCCTGCTTAAGGCTGAATTTGAGGGTACTCCGGGCCTCCTGGCGCAAGCGGGGAGTATTTTTTGGATTCGTGCGCTCGCCGCGTCCAGTTTGAGTACTTGTGGGTCCGACACGGACTCCGAATGACAAAATTATGACTGTTTTAGTGAACATCTGTCCCTTCTATGGCAGTCCTTGAAAGTACTTCATTTTCTCGTGCACTCTTTGCCTGATTGCCCAAAAATTTCTTGTCCTCTATAGAGCAGATATCGTTTCCACATATATAATGACCGATGCCAGGAATGCCCTTTTGTTCTTTGCTTTCACGCGCATGAGTTACAGCATGCCATCCGGCGAAAACAAGGAGAATAAGGCATATAGCCGCTGGATTTTCTTCAATTTACGACCAAATGAGATTGCTCGGATCATAGAGCATCTACAGAAAGGTACGTTTGTCCCTACCGGGGGGCTAATGTCTATGAGCAACATAATCTCTCGAATTTCCTTCAAAAGGAAGTGCCAATGGGTCAGAAACTTGTCTGAAAAACAGCGACGAATGATGTTCTTTGACTTTCAGGGCCAAAAAGTCCTGCTTAAGGCTGAATTTGAGGGTACTCCGGGCCTCCTGGCGGAAGCATGGACTATTTTTTGGATTCGCGCACTCGCCGCGAGCAGTTTCAGTACTTATGGGTCCGACACGGACTCCGAATGACAAAATTATGACCGTTTTAGTGAACATCTGTCCATTCTATGCCAGTCCTTGAAAGTACTTCATTTTCTCCGCTTTTTGCCTGATTGCCACAAAATTTCTTGTCCTCTATAGAGGAGATATCGTTTCCACATATATATTGACCGATGCCAGGAATGCCCTTTTGTTCTTGGCTTTCACGCGCATGAGTTCCAGCATGCCATCCCGCGAAAACAAGGAGAATAAGGCATATCGCCGCTCGATTTTCTTCAATTTACGGCCAAATGAGATTGCCCAGATCATAGAGCATCTGTAGAAAGGTACGTTTGTCCCTGCCAGGGGGGCTAATGTCTATAAGCAACATAATCTCTCGAATTTTTTTCAAAAGGAAGTGCCAATGGGTTCAGAAACTTGTCTAAAAAACTGCGACGAATGATGTTCTTTGACTTTCAGGGCCAAAAAGACCTGCTTAAGGCTGAATTTGAGGGTACTCCGGTCCTCCTGGCAGAAGCGTGGAGTATTTTTTTTTGGATTAAGGCGCCATGAAAGCAGTTTGAGTACTTATAGGTCCGACACGGACTCCGAATGACAAAGTTATGACCGTTTTAATGAACATCTCTCCATTCTATGGCAATCCTTGAAAGTACTTCATTTTCTCGTGCGCTTTTCGCCTGATTGCCCCAAAATTTCTTGTCCTCTATAGAGGAGATATCGTTTCCACATATATATTGACCGATGCCAGGACTGCCCTTTTGTTCTCGGCTTTCACGCGCATGAGTTACAGCATACATCTGGCGAAAACATGGAGAATAAGGCATATAGGCGCTGGATTTTCTTCAATTTACGGCCAATTGAGATTGCCCGGATCATAGAGCATCTGTAGAAAGGTACGTTTGTCCCTACTAGGGGGGGCTAATGTCTATAAGCAACATAATCTCTCGAATTTCCTTCAAAAGGAAGTGCCAATGGGTTCAGAAACTTGTTTGAAAAACAGCGATGAACGATGTTCTTTGACTTTCAGGGCCAAAAAGTCCTGCTTAAGGCTGAATTTGAGGGTACTCCGGGCCTCCTGGCGCAAGCGGGGAGTATTTTTGGATTCGATGCGTTTCAAGGCCCAGTTTGAGTACTTGTGGGTCCGACACGGACTCCGAATGACAAAATTATGACTGTTTTAGTAAACATCTGTCCGTTCTATGTCTGTCCTTGAAAGTACTTCATTTTCTCGTGCGCTTTTTGCCTGATTGCCCCAAAATTTCTTGTCCTCTATAGAGCAGATATCGTTTCCACATATATAATGACCGATGCCAGAATGCCCTTTTGTTCTTTGCTTTCACGCCGCATGAGTTACAAAGATGCCATCCGCGAAAACAAGGAGAATCTGGCATATAGCCGCTGGATTTTCTTCAATTTACGGCCAAATGAGATTGCCTGGATCATAGAGCATCTACTGAAAGGTACGTTTGTCCCTACCAGGGGGGCTAATGTCTATAAGCAACATAATCTCTTGAATTTCCTTCAAAAGGAAGTGCCAATGGGGTTGAAACTTGTCGAAAAACAATGACGAATGATGTTCTTTGACTTTCGGGGCCAAAAGTCCTACTTCAGCTGAATTTGAGGGTACTCCGGGCCTCTGGCGAAAGCATGGACTATTTTTGGATTCGCGCTTCGCCATGAAAGCAGTTTCGATACTTATGGGTCCGACACGGACTCCGAATGACAAAATTATGACCGTTTTAGTGAACATCTGTCCATTCTATTGCAGTCCTTGAAAGTACTTCATTTTCTCTGCTTTTTGCCTGATTGCCGCAAAATTTCTTGTCCTCTATAGAGAAGATATCGTTTCCACATATATATTGACCAATGCCAGGAATGCCCTTTTGTTCTTGGCTTTCACGCGCATGAGTTACTGACATGCCATCCGTGAAAACAAGGAGAATAAGGCATATAGCCGCTGGATTTTCTTCAATTTACGGCCAAATGAGATTGCCCGGATCATAGATGATGTAGGGTGGAACCCTAATTCGTCGATCTTTCATGTTTGGAGCGGGATCCCTCGAAGAACACGATGAACACGGGGAAGAACGGGGAGAAATCACAAGGGGAAACACTCAAGAACAAGTCCAAATCACACATCCACTAGACAATCAAACACACAAGATCCACAAGGTACATGAACAACAAAGGGAAAGGTACAAGGTAAGGTTCATCTCCAAGAGGAGGTCTTGATGATATCCTAGATGGATCTTCCCACAAGGGGGGTCTTGTATCCGCAGGGGGATCTTCTCCTAGATGGAGGTCTTGGCCTCCAATGGAGTAGTGGTCTCTCTCTCAAGAGTAGAGATAGGTAGGAGCAAAGCTCACTTAAGAATGAGCTATCACTTTGCTAACCCTAACTAGGAGGAGGGGGAGGAGTACATATAGTCTTAGCCACGAAGGGGTGAGTGGGGAAGGGATACATGGGCTTTTGGCCCGATTCTGCGCGCAGGCAGGCGAGGCCCGGATGATCCGGATGGGGGTCCGGATGATCCGGCCGTCGTCCGGATGATCCGGGAGGTGACCCGGATGATCCGGCTTCAGGAGGACCCTTCTGTTGTCGTCGGACGATTTGTCCGGATGATCCGGGGGGGGGGGGGGCACCCGGATGATCCGGCCGAACCCGGATTCTTCTCCTTTCTTCCGTCTTCTCTTCCATGCTTCCCTCGCGGATGGTGTAGTCATTCCTTGGCGCTTGCACTCCTCCTTGACATCCGTGAAGGTCCGACAATACCTTTGTGTATGTGAAGTAGATGTCGCACGTGTCACTTGCGAAATGGGCTCTTGACGTGGTGATGTCCGTAGGATGCTCCGCATCATCCCCTCCCCCTTGGGAAAGATCCGACCTCGGATCGAAATCCAAATCACCATGGGAAAGAGATGATGTCGCCGTGTAGAAGTGGATGATCACCAAGCATTCGTCATCTTGTAGTTCCAAATGGGCACTCTCCAATGTCGCACCGTCTTGTAATTCCTTCAAAAGTAGCAAAGATAACAAGCACTTGGAAAAACAAATGTGGTTGTCGTAAGAGCAAAACCGAGCATTCAAGAGGTGATTCACCCAACAAGTGTTGTCATCAAGCATAGCATATGGTTTGACAAAGAAGTGTGGCATGGCATTTGAGCATATAAATTGAGCACAATCGAGTATATCATGGGAAAAAGCATGCAAATGGGAGGTCAAGATGCAAATATATGTGATAGGTGAACAAGCATCTACCTCAAGGTCATAGCAATCATTGACAAATTGCTCAATGAAAGGTCTATGGTAGGCATAGGAAGTATTCACAACACCAAATAAAATGAAGTGTCTAAACACATGGGTCAAGTGCAAGACAATCCAAGCGTAACGTGCATAGGGTGTAGTGAAGATATCGTGGCACTCAACACAAAGGAAAGAGCAATTGTTCATCATGTGTGAGGCAATTAAGTCAAGCATGTGACAAGCAAAGGGACATGGCATATGTGAAGAAATGATATTGGTGCAACCAACCATATGATAGTAGGAAGTAGTCCAAGAATTGGATGCAACACACAAGGTATATATGTCATGAAGCATGGAAACGTGGCAATCATGGTAGAAAGCAATATCTCGAACATGCGTGCAAATGGTGCAAGCAACACATGAAGTATGATCCACAATATCCAAGTTCAAGAAGGATGTCACCTTGAAAGTGTGTCCTTGTGCATTCTTCACAATGCCGAAGTGGAAGCAAATACGGTGTAGAAGCGGGTCGTGGTAGAATGTATGATGCTTGCTCTCAAGAGCTCGAATGGTCAACTCACGTGAAGTGGAAGTCGACACCAAGTCCAAGTATCCTACACATGCACAAAACAAAACAAAGTATGTATGCACATGGTAGACAAACACATCATCCATCATGATGGTTCTCTTCTCATGCACATAACCATTAGAAGCACAAGTGCATGAATAATATGATGCAACGATGGCTATATCCATGGCACTAGGTATATGGTTCAAAGAAGTAAGACAAGCATGCTTCACAAGGGATATGTCAAAATCTCCAAACATGTGTGAGAGTGCTATGGGGGCAATCTCATGAGCAAGACTATAAGCATTGTTGCACTCGATACATGGCAAATCATCTAGCATGAGAGAGGCAACACATGGAGATATATGACACGAAGCAATATGAATCATGTGCAAAGCATATATGTCATCAACCCAAGAAAGCAAGTAGTGGAACATGGGTGATGCAACATAGCGAGCATTCATAGCTATCAAATCAAGCAAGCTAGTATTGCGAAGATGCAACATACTAGGAGGAATCATGGCAAACATGTCATTGGTGCAAATAGTGGGTGTGAATAATTCACATGTCATAGCACAAGCATGAAAGCAAGATATGAGGTCAATAGCATGGGGCACATGATAAACATGGCTATAGCAACAAGGATCTCCACCAAGCATGCAAATACACATAGAAGTAGCATAATGATGAAACATGGGTAGATGCAAGCAAGGGCCACAATTGCATGGCAAAGGCATAGAAGCAAGCATAGCATGCAAAGTGAACACGGTAAAATGAGCATAATGTGAGAAGTGGTAAATGGCCCATAGCCGTGTGAGAGCCAAGTAGAGGAGTTGCACGTAGTCCTTGTGCGAAGGGAACGGTGGTAAGGATAGTCCACGGGATCCCAAATCGTCATTGCTCTCAAGAGCTCATTTTGTCAACTCGTGGGATTGCGAAGTTGACAAGTATTCATGGGTACCTACACAAAAGAGACACAATCCAAAGAAATTGTGCGCGTGGTAAATGTACACATCATCCATCATGATGTGTATGTGCACGTGTGAGTTAGCACAAGATAAGCAATGCTCAAAGAAATTTGAGGGATGGTATATGAACATGTCATCCATCATGAAAGAATAGTTGTTATGTATGACACGATGGGGACACAAATTGAGCAAACAAGTATATGGCACATCAAAAGCATTTTTATTCATGGGGAGCATATGGTGCACACAAGTATTGGGATCATGCAATGAATGGGATGGATCAAAATCTCCTAAAATGTATGAGGAAACTATGGGGGTCTCCTCATGAGCCATATCGGAAACATCATGTGGAGAAAATGGACAACATCCAAAACAATGCATATCCAAAGCTAGGTGGTCATGGCATGGCATATGAGATAAATGATGCAAAGGGAGCATATCAATATCATCACAAGAGAAACAAATGCCAATAACCATGGGCTTGTCATCTATGCCATATGTGCAAATTGGGTTTATTTTAATGGCATATGCATAGTCACTATGATTGCAAATAAGACATATGGTTGATCTCATGCATAGCATATGACAAGTCAAGCGGATTATCAAACATGATGTGACCTAAAGAATTGTCACAAGAAATCCTATGTAACATGGCAACACAACTAATAGACTCCACAAGAGAATCATTATTCTCATCATAAATGGGCAAATCATCGCATGGGGAAATCATACTAGCATGAAGCATGGCAATAGGTGGATCAACATCATGCAAGCAATCGATGTCAAGAATGTCCACTAGTGGGACTAGAGCATCACCTTCACCTATGTTACCTTTGTCATTCCACTCAAGTGGTGTAGGTGAGGTGGGAAAGACCAAATGGTGGTCATCATCATCATCTTGATGGAACCATGTGGGCGGTGCATCATATTCCACCATGGCCATCGTCTTGTCCAAAGGGCGGACGAAGTCGTCGAGGATCGGCGCGTCATCATCAATGGGACCTAGCACCAAATGAGAAGACACAATAGAGGTAGAGGTCAAGTTGTTAGAAATGCAAATGGCCTCATGAGACCTATGAACTATCTCACTCTCTCTATGTGGTGGTTCATTCACTCCCTTCCAAATAGGTGTAGTCAAACTCACGTATGGTGGAGTCACTCATCTCACTCAAGTGGTGGGGGTTTTGGCTCTCCTCACATGGGAATTGTGGCAACTCATCATATATGGGGCTAGTGGTGAAGTCACTCTCACTCTCAATATGGTGGCAAAAGTCACTCAAGTCATCATACATCGCCGTGGTCGAAGGGAAAGTCCCATGCTCAACCATCTCGTCGTGGTCGCCGTGGATGAAGGCCGAAGATGGCTCAACATCACTCTCGTCGTGGATGAAGGCCGAAGATGGCACATCATCATGCTCATCGTGGATGAAGGCCGAAGATGGCACAACATCACTCTCGTCGTGGATGAAGGCCGAAGATGGCACATCATCACTCTCGTCGTGGATGAAGGCCGAAGATGGCACATCATCACTCTCGCCTCCTAAGATGGAAGCATCATCCTTGCTCGCCACCTTGTCGCTCGCCTCCAAAGCTTGGTCCTTGATGGTCTTCGTAGTCGTACTCGTCGCCGCACCGTCTTGAAAAAGAGTCGAAGTAGACTCGGCATCATCAATGCCACAAAGAGGGATGGCGGTGAAGTCACACTTGGGAGCATCGTCTTGGAGCTTGTCGGGCTTGGACATCTTGGTGGTACTAGCCTCATGCTTGTTGTAGACCTTGGTCGCCGCAAAGTTTGCTTGGGGTGGAGAAGCCTTGGCCTTCATTAGTTCTTGTTCCGCCTTGAGAGCACCAATGTAGTAGTTGTCGATGGACTCGTAGTTCTCGAGGACGATGGTCTTGGAGATGTCGTTGTGCAATCCCATCATGAAGTGGAACTTCATCGAAATGGGGTCGTCCACGCCGGCTCGTCGCAAGGCAATCATCATCTCCTTGAAGTACTTGTCGATGGACTTGGATCCTTGGGTGGTGTTCTCCAATTGGCGTCGAAGTTGTTCCGTGTAGGTTGGAGGCACAAACTTTCGCCGCAAAGCTTTCTTCGTCTTGGGCCAACTCATGTTGTAGTACTCCGAAGGTGTGTGAAGCCACCATGCCAATGCGTAGTCGTGGAAGTTTCTTGTGGCGCACTTCACTTGATCTTCGGGAGGAACTTGATGTAGCTTGAGGTAGTCGTCCATCAAACGCTCCCACTCGAGGTACTCCTCGGGTTCTTTAGTCCCATAGAAAGGAATCTTGTGGTCGTTGTCGAGGTCGTAGTAGCTCGTGGAAGTCGCGGACTTGAGCTTGGGTAGCTTCTCTTGAGTGTAGTCTTGAGGTTCTTGTTGGCGAAGATGCCATATGTCCGTAGGCGAAGATGCCTTGAAGTCGCTTGGCGAAGATGCCAAGGGAGATGGTGAAGTCGTTGAGCGGTTGTTGGTGTTGAGCTCTTGACCTTCACGTTCTTGTTGGTGATGGTGTCGATGCCGATGTGATCTTGCCGGAGGTGGTAGCTCGGAAGGATGTGCTCTTGAGCGTCTTCTCGAAGATGAGGAAGATCGCTTGTAGGACTTGATGAGGGCCTTGATCTCCTCCATGCGCTTGTCCATCTTGGCGTCGTAGTTGTTGTTCATGGCATCGAACTCGTCGTTGTTGTTGTAGACCGAAAGTGAAATGCCTTGCCTATCCATCACAAGAGTCGAGTAGAGGTGAGTAGGAAATGAGATAAACAATACCAAGTTACCTTTTCCCAAAGTTGAGGATGTATCTCGTTTCACTCAATGTGAGATGAAAGAATAGTGGAATTGGTACCGGACTTGTTCACTCACACCTATCAAGTAAAGCTTATGGTAGAGCTCGGTGAGGATAGTGGCACAAAAATTTAATGCAAAATGTTAGCAAGAGTCAATAATGTTGAAAGAGATTCACAAATTCGCAAGTGAAACAAATGGACCAATAGCAATGAAAGGTACACGGAAACACACACACGGATAGATAAATGGGGTCGTGCAACCCAGGAATGAGCACAAAATGTGGAGTCCACGGAAAATGCTCGTGTTGCACAACTCAAGGGAGACGCTAGCACGATTGCTCAATAGGCGGATACGACACTTGTGCACAACCTATAGATGCGAAATGGATAAACTTCTATCCCAAGTATGCTATGTATGTATGGTTCCCAGTGTTTCTCTCAAGCATGATATCATATGATGTAGATTCTGGTATGGCTCTTATTTGCAATGGGGGTATGATGCTATGGCACTTGCTCACGAGCTCTTTGCTCTCTTTTTGCTTAAAAGCTTTTTTTCTATGGCCACTTTTGCACAATGTACAAACGAAGATAGCAATTGTGTATATGCGGGAACAAACTTGAGGCACAATGGATGATATGATACCAATATGGTATGGTATGTATGCAATGGAAGGTATGGACCACTAATGTGCACAAGTAACGTTGCCGGCAATACTCAAATGGCTAGTCTCGATAGGTAAGTGACGCAAAATGGGCTAGGGGTTAACAATGCAATTATAAGGTAATATACAATGGTGTCGTCGAGGTTACCGTCCTTTCGATGATGAGTGGCGGTGTTCTTGGTGTAGATACCAAGATGATGGAGACTCGTCCCTAAGTAGCCGAAACACCTTAGGAAACGGAAAAACCGCAAACTCAAAATCTCAAATGACAAATGTCAAATGGTGGTAGCGAAAAGCGGTGGTGGTTTTGCACTAGGCAAATGCGGAAGTGGAATGATGGATATACACGTGTCGGAGTTGAAGTTGCCGTCCCTAAGTAGCCGAAACACCTTAGGAGACACAAGCTACAACTCAAACAAGCTCAAACAAAATTGGGTTAAGTTTGGTTGTCGGAAGTGTATGGTGGGAATGTCTATGCGGAAGTGGTGGTGGTGGTGGTGATTGATGAAGAACCAACCGTCCCTAAGTAGCCGAAACACCTTAGGAGACTCAAGTCACTACTTAAACAACCACATATGCAATGTGATGAGGACATGACTACCTTGGATATGACCAAAAATATTGCATACATGCATATGTGTCAGGTGATTTCTAGTGCAAACTATTCAATAATCTATTTATGTTATCCAGAACAAAAATACTTCACACACTTTTGTGTTTTGTCTAATTGCAGGTGTATGGGACATTTGTACAATCCACATATGAAGATAAGGAAGAAAGAGATGTTTATTTGCTGTTCAAAAAGTTCTCTCACGTCACTTTTGGCCCAAGAGATGATAGAGTCCAAGTCTCTCACGTTTTGGACTCAGATTCGGACTGCACAGACATACCTGACTTAAAACGCCAACAACTTTTTCATACGGACTCCAAATTGGGTGATTCGTTTTTTGCTGGAAAGTAGATTTCATGCTCTTTCCATCACAATTGGAATCACCTTAAAATACGTCTGGAGCGTTGAGCTATGGACGAAACAATCTGACACTGCACCAGAATCCGAGTCAAACTACAAGTCCAATGATGTTACGTCACCCGAACTTGGGCCCATTGGCCTTGTACGACCTAGGGTTAGTTTTAGGCTGCCTTGGGACGTCCTCCCACCTCCTTGGCCGCCACCCCTTGCTCCTATATAAGTAGATCCATCTAGTAGCTTTTTCCTGGGGATTTGTTTAGTTAAAAGTTAGCCATTGCAACTTCGTGTACTTCGTTTGTGTCCAACGACCAGACCAAGACCGCTTACGGATCCCCACCTTTATCCATATTTCATACATACTCGCAATATTCAGATTGCTTTTATCATATTCTTGCTTGTTCTTCGATTGCTTGCAGGAATAGACCTTCGTGGTCAGGTTGATTGTGCTCCGGCGTGGTCAATAACCTCTCGGAGTTGGTTTAGCGATTGCTAAGGCGCAACGTCTTGCACGTTTGTAGTCGGATCGTCAAAGTCGTCTCCACCAAATCCATAGTTATCATCTCATCGAAAGATCGGGACACCCCGCCTCTATCAAGTGGTATCAGTTTTCAGGTTGCTCGGTGAGATTTTACAGTTTTTCATAGTTTAGATCGCATCTGTCATTCAAACCTACAGTCCATGAAAAAGCCACAAAAAAAGTTAGATCTGTTCATCCTTTATCCAAGCCAGTCTGAGCCTTTGCAATTTTCTATTCGTTGCTTGCATAGTTGAATTATCGGTTGCATCGTCGTGTCAGTTGCTGGTCTTAGTGTCTAGTTCCTTTAGAGTTTGAGTTCTGTTACATTAGTCACGCCGCCGCTGCATCATTATCCCTTCCGCTGTCCACCATCCCATCTATTAATTTCCACCACGTGCTACGCGATGTTCATTGTCATAATCATAGTTGAGGTCATTCACATCTTTGCCTGATCCAATCTGCATCTTATCTAGTTTGTCTTGGAAAGAGGGAGAAAAAAAAGAGAGAAAAAAAAGAGAGAAAAAAAGAGAGAAAAAAAAGGAAAAAAAAAACAAAAAGAGAGAGAAAAAAAAGCGTGAGGAAAAAAAGAGAGAAGAAAAAAAATCGGATCTGTCTAGAATCAATCTCGTACCTGAATTCGGATTAGAATCTGTTTTGCGCACTGTTCAGTAAAACAGGTGTATCTTCCTCATACGAAGTCCGTTTTGGCTCCGTGAGTACTCAAATTGAAGCTAGCGACGAGTCGCATGTAAATAGTTGCAGAAGCTAGTTCAATATTTGACACCTAAAAATCGGCTTCTAAATAGGTCTTTTTTCCCTCCGAAGTTCGTGAACACAGCTTGTTCCAATTTTTCAGGACAGTTTTAGATTTCTTTGACTCCTCATATCAACTCGGAATTGAGTGATTCTTTTTGCATTGGAAAGCTTGAGTTAGTAGCATTATTTGCAAGAATTTATCAGAAAATTGGCTCAAACTTTTCAAGAGGAAAGTTGGAGAGAGAGTTGTTGTATATCCTGCTTGGCAGTTGTTTTTTTCATCATTATCTTCACTTATATCTTGCTGTCAAGAGCTACTTAGTATCCTTCATTGATGCTAGTTGTGCTACGCCGTGACCTCATAAGTGTTCTAGGCTCGCGTCTCTAGTCCGGTCTAGCCTAGGACCAGCACAGTACCGTCGTTGAACGTTTATTCAACATTGCATATTTGAATTGATTATTGCTAATCTTTTGCTACCATATATAGCCAACCCAGCTCCACATATTTCTACACCGTGTATACGTCGCTCCCCTGGCAATCGCTTTACACAATCTTGAGTTACTTGACACCGCTGGTTGCTGTCACCACCGCCGCATGGTAAGAACTTGTAAGATATTGATATTTGCTTTCTGTGAGCACTTTACAACCACATCCTAGTAGTTCATAGGAACATTATTCTCGAATTTTGTTTCTTGTTTCTACTAATCATGACAGGTTTCGAGATAGAAGTTCTTGGACGACGAACACATCTTCACCATCACGAGAGTTGGGACAACACACACAAGCACATGGCCAGGTTAGCTCTTTACCGTCATTTGAGGGTAGATTTAATCCTGCTATTTATCTAGCTTGGGAGCTTGAAGTAGAACAAGTTTTTAGTCAACATGTTTTTTCTGAACTTGAGCGAGTACGAGCTGCCACTAGAGCATTTACTGGTTTTGCATCTATTTGGTGGAGTGTGCATTGTAATAAAAACATTGATAACCAACCCACAACTTGGAAAGATTTGAAAGATGTAATGAGAAAACAGTTTTTCCCTCCTTACTATCGTCGTGAATTGCTTCGAAATTTGAACAATTTAAACAAGGCCATAACACTGTTCATACTTACTACCAAGAGTTCAAATATTATATGCATCATTGTGACATAGAAGAATCTGAGGATGATACAATGAATAGATTTTTTGGTGGTTTGAACCATGATATTCAGGCAAGATTTCAGTATATTCCTCGTTGCATTACTGGTATGTATGTTCGTGCTTGTACCTTTGAGAGACGATTTACAGGAGGATGCATTGGGTGACTACAACAACTACTATTCCAGTTCATGCTCACCACCGTCGGTTGGTTCCTCCACCGTTGCAACTACTAGAGCAGCCCCACCTCGGATTGTGAGCGCGACATCATCTCAAGAGTATGGTGCATTGTCTACGTGTGTACCTACATCAGCTACGTCTTTGCGACAAGGTAACAGTAAAGGTATTGATGATATAACTTCACATGATAATGATGCATCCCTAGTTAACTTGAATGCATCATGTGTTGAGTTACCTGGTGATTTGAGCACATCACCTATTTTAGAGAATCTTGAAACTGTCATGAATGCGTCATGTGATCAAACAACTGAAATACTAACACTTTTGAGTGCACCCATTGAATTAACTGTTGATGCAAAAGAATCAATGTTTAATCATTTTGATATGACCTCTAATCTTGGTGATGATTCTGTGTCGAATGACTCATTGCATGTTTGCTTATCTAAGCATGTTGTAGCATGTAAATTTGATTCAAATAAGGTTTATTCACCAATGTTGGGATGGTTTAATGATGAACATTGTCAATCTTTTGAAATGAATAAGAGCTTCACTTATATGTGCAAACTGAGTTGCAATATTTTCATGCCTTCTACTTCTTGTGCTAATTTTTTGGCTTTAGATTTTATGAACTATGCAAGTTACTCATCTATTCATGTGTCATATATGCAAAAATCGAGGGAAGTAAAAATGTATGACATATACATATACAACATGTACACCTTGTCTCTTTTGTTAGCCACATTTAAGATTAAGCAAAGCCGAGGACGGCTTTATTTTCAAGAAGGGGAGGATGATGAGGACATGACTACCTTGGATATGACCAAAAATATTGCATACATGCATATGTGTCAGGTGATTTCTAGTGCAAACTATTCAATAATCTATTTATGTTATCCAGAACAAAAATACTTCACACACTTTTGTGTTTTGTCTAATTGCAGGTGTATGGGACATTTGTACAATCCACATATGAAGATAAGGAAGAAAGAGATGTTTATTTGCTGTTCAAAAAGTTCTCTCACGTCACTTTTGGCCCAAGAGAAGATAGAGTCCAAGTCTCTCACGTTTTGGACTCAGATTCGGACTGCACAGACATACCTGACTTAAAACGCCAACAACTTTTTCATACGGACTCCAAATTGGGTGATTCTTTTTTTGCTGGAAAGTAGATTTCATGCTCTTTCCAGCACAATTGGAATAACCTTAAAATACGTCCGGAGCGTTGAGGTATGGACGAAACAATCTGACACTGCACCAGAATCCGAGTCAAACTACAAGTCCAATGATGTTACGTCACCCGACTTGGGCCCATTGGCCTTGTACGACCTAGGGTTAGTTTTAGGCTGCCTTGGGACGTCCTCCCACCTCCTTGGCCGCCACCCCTTGCTCCTATATAAGTAGATCCATCTAGTAGCTTTTTTCCGGGATTTGTTTAGTTAAAGTTAGCCATTGCAACTTCGTGTGCTTCGTTTGTGTCCAACGACCAGACCAAGACCGCTTACGGATCCCCACCTTTATCCATATTTCATACATACCGCAATATTCAGATTGCTTTTATCATATTCTTGCTTGTTCTTCGATTGCTTGCAGGAATAGACCTTCGTGGTCGTTGATTGTGCTCGGCGTGGTCAATAACCTCTCGGAGTTGGTTTAGCGATTGCTAAGGCGCAACGTCGTGCACGTTTGTAGTCGGATCGTCAAAGTCGTCTCCACCAAATCGATAGTTATCATCTCATCGAAAGATCGGGACACCCCGCCTCTATCACAATGGGGAACAAAATGGGCTAGGCTGCGGAAGTCGGTGGTGGTATGCGGATGATATGGTGTAGGGCCTAGGCAAACTTCCCAAATTTCAGAAAATATGATGGAGTAAAATGATGTTGGTGGTATTTTTGTTGGATGGGGGATGTCAATAGCTTCAAAACGAGCTAAAGAACGTCAAAATCGGAGTTCAGATGAATTAGTTATGGACAAAACAAGATTTCAGCCGTGTCGGGCCAAGATGTAACCGGACATCCGGGAGGAGGTCCAGCTCATCCGGGCTATGTCCGGATGATCCGGGAGGACATCCGGATGATCCGGGTTCGTCAGCGCCGGTTCTGTTTTTTGGGTGCGCGATTTATCCAGACGTCCGGGGGGGCGTCCATCTGATCCGGGCTTGGTCCGGATGATCCGGGAGAAGGTCCGGATGATCCGGCCAAGTCAATCCGCTCGGGATTTGCTCTCGGGGGCGAATTTTTGGGCGGAAATGGATGATTTTCGGGGCAAAATTTGAGGGATTTCGTGGATGGAAGGTGGGGAAACTTGGGGAGATGCTAGATCCACTTGAAACCAAGCAAATCCATGGATCAAAATCAACAAAACATCACCAAAACCAACAAATCACAAAAAAATTTGGGGCTATTTTTGGTGGGGATTTTCGGATTTAGGACGAAATCAACAAAATCAAGCTAGAAAACACGGGGTAGGGGCTCCAAAAACGTGATCAACGTGGCTCATGATACCATATGATGTAGGGTGGAACCCTAATTCATCGATCTTTCACGTTTGGAGCGGGATCCCTTGAAGAACACGATGAACACGGGGAAGAACGGGGAGAAATCACAAGGGCAAACACTCAAGAACAAGTCCAAATCACACATCCACTAGACAATCAAACACACAAGATCCACAAGGTACATGAACAACAAAGGGAAAGGTACAAGGTAAGGTTCATCTCCAAGAGGAGGTCTTGATGATATCCTAGATGGATCTTCCCACAAGGGGGGTCTTGTATCCGCAGGGGGATCTTCTCCTAGATGGAGGTCTTGGCCTCCAATGGAGTAGTGGTCTCTCTCTCTCAAGAGTAGAGATAGGTAGGAGCAAAGCTCATTTAAGAATGAGCTATCACTTTGCTAACCCTAACTAGGAGGAGGGGGAGGAGTACATATAGTCTTAGCCACGAAGGGGTGAGTGGGGAAGGGATACATGGGCTTTTGGCCCGATTCTGCGCGTAGGCAGGCGAGGCCCGGATGATCCGGATGGGGGTCCGGATGATCCGGCCGTCGTCCGGATGATCCGGGAGGTGACCCGGATGATCCGGCTTCAGGAGGACCCTTCTGTTGTCGTCGGACGATTTGTCCGGATGATCCGGGGGGCACCCGGATGATCCGGCCGAGCCCGGATGATCCGGACGGGGGTCCGGATGTCCGGCCTGGCTCCTGCAGCCGCTCCGTCTTCTTCTCCTTTCTTCCGTCTTCTCTTCCATGCTTCCCTCGCGGATGGTATAGTCGTTCCTTGGTGCTTGCACTCCTTGACATCCGTGAAGGTCCGACAATACCTTTGTGTATGTGGAGTAGATGTCGCACGTGTCACTTGCCAAATGGGCTCTTGACGTGGTGATGTCCGTAGGATGCTCCGCATCAATAGAGCAGCTGTAGAAAGGTACGTTTGTCCCTGCCAGGGGGGCTAATGTCTATAAGCAACATAATCTCTCGAATTTCCTTCAAAAGGAAGTGCCAATGTGTTCAGAAACTTGTCTGAAAAACAGCGACGAATGATGTTCTTTGACTCTCAGGGCCAAAAATTCCTGCTTAAGGCTGAATTTGAGGGTACTCCGGGCCTCCTGGCGCAAGCCGGGAGTATTTTTGATTCAACGCCATGAAAGCAGTTTGAGTACTTATGGGTCCGACACGGACTCCGAATGACAAAGTTATGACCGTTTTAGTGAACATCTGTCCATTCTATGGCAATCCTTGAAAGTACTTCATTTTCTCGTGCGCTTTTTGCCTGATTGCCACAAAATTTCTTGTCCTCTGTAGAGGAGATATCGTTTCCACATATATATTGACCGATGCCAGGACTGCCCTTTTGTTCTCGGCTTTCACGCACATGAGTTACAGCATGCATCCGGCGAAAACAAGGAGAATAAGGCATATAGCCGCTGGTTTTTCTTCAATTTACGGCCAAACGAGATTGCCCGGATCATAGAGCATCTGTAGAAAGGTATGTTTGTCCCTACTAGGGGGCTAATGTCTATAAGCAACATAATCTCTCGAATTTCCTTCAAAAGGAAGTGCCAATGGGTTCAGAAACTTGTTTGAAAAACAGCGATGAACGATGTTCTTTGACTTTCAGGGCCAAAAAGTCCTGCTTAAGGCTGAATTTGAGGGTACTCCAGGCCTCCTGGCGCAAGCGGGGCGTATTTTTTTGGATTCGTGCGCTCGCCGCGTCCACTTTGAGTACTTGTGGGTCCGACACGGACTCCGAATGACAAAATTATGATTGTTTTAGTGAACATCTGTCCGTTCTATGGCAGTCCTTGAAAGTACTTCATTTTCTCGTGCGCTTTCTGCCTGATTGCCCCAAAATTTCTTGTCCTCTATAGAGGAGATATCATTTCCACATATATAATGACCGATGCTAGGAATGCCCTTTTGTTCTTTGCTTTCACGCGCATGAGTTACAGCATGCCATCCGGCGAAAACAAGGAGAATAAGGCATATAGCCGCTGGACTTTCTTCAATTTACAGCCAAATGAGATTGCCCGGATCATAGAGCATCTACAGAAAGGTACGTTTGTCCCTACCAGGGGGGCTAATGTCTATAAGCAACATAATCTCTCGAATTTCCTTCAAAAGGAAGTGCCAATGGGTTCAGAAACTTGTTTGAAAAACAGCGACGAATGATGTTCTTTGACTTTCAGGGCCAAAAGACCTGCTTAAGGCTGAATTTGAGGGTACTCCGGGCCTCCTAGCGGAAGCGTGGAGTATTTTTTGGATTCGCGCACTCGCCACGAGCAGTTTGAGTACTTATGGGTCCGACACGGACTCCGAATGACAAAATTATGACTGTTTTAGTGAACATCTGTCCATTCTATGGTAGTCCTTGAAAGTACTTCATTTTCTCGTGCGCTTTTTGCCTGATTGCCCCAAAATTTCTTGTCCTCTATAGAGCAGATATCGTTTCCACATATATGTTGACCGATGCCAGGAATGCCCTTTTGTTCTTTGCTTTCACGCGCATGAGTTACAGCATGCCATCCGGCGAAAACAAGGAGAATAAGGCATATAGCCGCTGGATTTTCTTCAATTTACGGCCAAATGAGATTGCACGGATCATAGAGAATCTACAGAAAGGTATGTTTATCCCTACCATGGGGGCTAATGTCTATAAGCAACATAATATCTCGAATTTCCTTCAAAAGGAAGTGCCAATGGGTTCAGAAACTTGTCTGAAAAACAACGACGAATGATGTTCTTTGACTTTTAGGGCCAAAAAGTCCTGTTTAAGGCTGAATTTGAGGGTACTCCGGGCCTCCTTGCGGAAGCATGGACTATTTTTTGGATTCGCGCGCTCGCCGTGAGCAGTTTTAGTACTTATGGGTCCGACGCAGACTCCGAATGACAAAATTATGATCGTTTTAGTGAACATCTGTCCATTCTATGGCAGTCCTTGAAAGTACTTCATTTTCTTCGCTTTTTGCCTGATTGCCGCAAAATTTCTTGTCCTCTATAGAGGAGATATCGTTTCCACATATATATTGACCGATGCCAGGAATGCTCTTTTGTTCTTTGCTTTCACGCGCATGAGTTACAGCATGCCATCCGGCGAAAACAAGGAGAATAAGGCATATAGCTGCTGGATTTTCTTCAATTTACGGCCAAATGAGCTTGCCCGGATCATAGAACATCTACAGAAAGGTATGTTTGTCCCACCAGGGGGGCTAATGTCTATAAGCAACATAATATCTCGAATTTCCTTCAAAAGGAAGTGCCAATGGGTTCAGAAACTTGTCTGAAAAACAACAACGAATGATGTTCTTTGACTTTCAGGGCCAAAAAGTCCTGCTTAAGGCTGAATTTGAGGGTACTCCGGGCCTCCTGGCGGAAGCATGGACTATTTTTTGGATTCGCACGCTCGCCACGAGCAGTTTCAGTACTTATGGGTCCAACACAGACTCCGAATGACAAAATTATGACCGTTTTAGTGAACATCTGTCCATTCTATGGCAGTCCTTGAAAGTACTTCATTTTCTCCGCTTTTTGCCGATTGCATAAAATTTCTTGTCCTCTATAGAGGAGATATCGTTTCAAATATATATTGACCGATGCCAGAATGCCCTTTTGTTCTTGGCTTTCACGCCGCATGAGTTACTGACATGCCATCCGCGAAAACAAGGAGAATGAGGCATATAGCCGCTGGATTTTCTTCAATTTACGGCCAAATGAGATTGCCCGGATCATAGAGCATCTGTAGAAAGGTACGTTTGTCCCTACCAGGGGGGCTAATCTCTATAAGCAACATAATCTCTCGAATTTCCTTCAAACGGAAGTGCCAATGGGTTCAGAAACTTGTTTGAAAAAAAGCGACGAATGATGTTCTTTGACTTTCAGGGCCAAAAAGTCCTGCTTAAGGCTGAATTTGAGGGTACTCCGGGCCTCCTGGCGCATGCGGGGAGTATTTTTTGGATTCGTGCGCTCGCCGCGGCCAGTTTGAGTACTTATGGGTCCGACACGGACTCCGAATGACAAAATTATGACTGTTTTAGTGAACATCTGTCCGTTCTATGGCAGTCCTTGAAAGTACTTCATTTTCTCGTGTGCTTTTTGCCTGATTGCACCAAAATTTCTTGTCCTCTATAGAGCAGATATCATTTCCACATATATAATGACCGATGACAGGAATTCCCTTTTGTTCTTTGCTTTCACGCGCATGAGTTACAGCATGCCATCCGGCGAAAACAAGGAGAATAAGGCATATAGCCGCTGGACTTTCTTCAATTTACGGCCAAATGAGATTACCCGGATCATAGAGCATCTACAGAAAGGTATGTTTGTACATACCAGGGGGGCTAATGTCTATAAGCAACATAATCTCTCGAATTTCCTTCGAAAGGAAGAGCCAATGGGTTTAGAAACTTGTCTGAAAAACAGCGACGAATGATGTTATTTGAATTTCAGGGCCAAAAAGACCTGCTTAAGGCTGAATTTGAGGGTACTCCGGGCCTCCTAGCGGAAGCGTGGAGTATTTTTTGGATTCGCGCACTCGCCGCGAGCAGTTTGAGTACTTATGGGTCCGACACGGACTCCGAATGACAAAATTATGACCGTTTTAGTGAACATCTGTCCATTATATGGCAGTCCTTGAAAGTACTTCATTTTCTAGTGCGCTTTTTGCCAGATTGCCCCAAAATTTCTTGTCCTCTATAGAGGAGATATCGTTTCCACATATATATTGACCGATGCCAGGAATGCCCTTTTGTTCTTGGCTTTCACGCGCATGAGTTAGAGCATGCATCCGGCGAAAACAAGGAGAATAAGGCATAGAGCCGCTGGATTTTCTTCAATTTACGGCCAAATGAGATTGCCCGGATCATAGAGTATCTGCAGAAAGGTACGTTTGTCCCTACCAGGGGGGCTAATGTCTATAAGCAACATAATCTCTCGAATTTCCTTCAAAAGGAAGTGCCAATGGGTTCAGAAACTTGTCTGAAAAACAGCGACGAATGATGTTCTTTGACTTTCAGGGCCAAAAAGTCCTGCTTAAGGCTGAATTTTAGGGTACTCCGGGCCTCCTGGCGAAAGCATGGACTATTTTTTGGATTCATGCGCTCACCGCGAGCAGTTTCAGTACTTATGGGTCCGACACACACTCCGAATGACAAAATTATGACCGTTTTGGTGAACATCTGTCCATTCTATGGCGGTGCTTGAAAGTACTTCATTTTCTCCGGTTTTTGCCTGATTGCCGCAAAATTTCTTGTCCTGTATAGAGGAGATATCGTTTGCACATATATATTGACCGATGCCAGGAATGCCCTTATGTTCTTGGCGTTCACGCGCATGAGTTACAGCATGCCATCCGGCGAAAACAAGGAGAATAAGGCATATAGCCGCTGGACTTTCTTCAATTTACGGCCAAATGAGATTGCCCGGATCATAGAGCATCTACCGAAAGATATGTTTGTCCCTACCAGGGGGCTAATGTCTATAAGCAACATAATCTCTCGAATTTCTTCAAAAGGAAGTGCCAATGGGTTTAGAAACTTGTCTGAAAAACTGCGACGAATGATGTTCTTTGACTTTCAGGGCCAAAAAGACCTGCTTAAGGCTGAATTAGAGGGTACTCCGGTCCTCCTGGCAGAAGCGTGGAGTATTTTTTGGATTCGTGCGCTCGCCGCGAGCAGTTTGAGCACTTATGGGTCCGACACGGACTCCGAATGACAAAGTTATGACCGTTTTAGTGAACATCTGTCCATGCTATGGCAATCCTTGAAAGTACTTAATTTTCTCGTGCGCTTTTTGCCTGATTGCCCCAAAATTTCTTGTCCTCTATAGAGGAGATATCGTTTCCACATATATTTTGACCGATGCCAGGACTGCCCTTTTGTTCTCGGCTTTCACGCGCATGAGTTACAGCATGCATCCGGCAAAAACAAGGAGAATAAGGCATATAGCCGCTGGATTTTCTTCAATTTACGGCCAATTGAGATTGCCCGGATCATAGAGCATCTGTAGTGATGAGGACATCAATACCATTGTTACACCCACAGCCCCTACTGTTACATATACGGGACCAATTACTAGAGCTCGCGCACGCCAATTAAATTACGAGGTACTTTCGTTTCTTGGTAATGATTCTAATGTTCATGAGAATATGATGCTGCCTAAATTGGATACATTTGTTTTGCTTACAAATGAAGGGCCTAGCTTGGAGAAGGATGAACATTGGAGCAAGAACACGCATGGAGTTGATGGCATGCTAAAGGATCAAGAACGGAGTTACAAGTGATGATTTCAGGACTTTGAAGCCACCATAAGGAGTGCATGAAGCCTTGGACGAAATATACAAGATGCCACTTCATAACGCCCATAGGCTATTCTAGGTGTCTGCGTCACCTTATTATTGGGCCAGCCCATGTAATTTCGAAATACTTAAGTATAGGCTATTTTTAGAGTCCGTATGTGTGGGGAAACAAGAGTTAGGGTTGGTTTGGACCCCACCCTCAAGGGCCACGAAATTCCATCCTCTTCCCCATATATACAGCCCTTAGGGCGCGCTTAGACTTTGGGTTTTGTTTAGATCAAAAGTTCGCCATAGCTGCAACTTCGCGTGCATTTCGCTTGTGTTCAACGACTGCATAAAGGCGCCACGTAACCCCACCTTGATCAATAAAGCTTTCATCTTATATTCGCAATATCCAGATTGCAATCTCGGTTTCTTGCTTGTTCTTCGTTTGCTCGCAGGAAAGACCCTCGTAGTCGAGTTGATCGTGCTCGGCGTGGTCAATAACCTCTCGGAGTTGGTTTAGCGATTGCTAAGGCGCGACGTCCTCGCACGCTCGTAGTCGGATCGTCAAAGTCGACTTCCACCAAAGCAAAATCCACCATCTCATCGAAGACGGGACAACCTCGCCTCTATCAAGTGGTATCAGATTTCCAGGTTGCTCGGTGAGATTTTACGCTTTTTCATAGTTTAGATCGAGTCTGTTCTTCATACCTATAGTCCACGAAAAAGCCAAAAAATTTAGGGTTAGATCATCCCATCCGAACCAATCTGAGCCTTTGCATAATCTTTTCTCAGATTTGCTTTGTTGAATTTGCGGTTGCATCGTCGTGTCAAGTTGCTGGTCTTAGCGCCTAGTCTTTTAGAGTTTCGAGTTCCGTTCACAGGTTGTCACGCTGCGCTGCCATATATCACCACCGCATCATCACCGCCAATCTGAATCCATATACGCCACCACGATCCGACGCCATCACGCCTAATCCGAAGTTCACACGCAACATATATCCGCCACCGTCCGAAGTTCCACCAGATTCATCTCCGCCACCGATCCGAAGTTCCACCAGATTCATCTCCGCCACCATCGAGTTCCACCAGATTCATCTCCGCCACCAGTCCTAGTCCGAGTCCAGAATTGTTGCATTGTTCTCGATTTCCAGATCACGCGATACTCCGAAGTCGTGATGAGAAGGATTCGAACTTCCGAGCCATCCGCAGAAGAAAAATAGTTCCAGTTTCAAAAAAAAACTAAGTCTGGAAAATTCTGGCTTGGCAGTTTTTAGACCATTTGTAGACTTTTTCGAAAAAAATTTGTTGCGGAGCAAAAACAAAAAAAGAAAAAAAAGAGGAAAAAAGTGCAAAAAAAAGTGAAAAAAAATTTAGTGTGTGCTCCTCCCTTGTTTACGTGCAGCGCCGTGATTTTGTTAGTGTTCTAGGCTCGCGTCTCTAGCACGATCTAGCCTAGGACCAAAGACTGCATCATCATTGAGCGCTTATTCAACTTTGCATCTCTCGAATTGATTATTGTCGACCATTTTTGCTACCATATTATAAGCCTTCCCAGCTCCACATACATCTACGTCGTGCGCTTGACTCTCCCCGCAATCGCTCTATCCAAGCTTTTGAGAGTTTTGATTACAACGGTTGCCGATCACCGCCTTCTTCTTTGGGTAAGAACTGGTAAGAAATTGAGATTTGCTTGACGGATTTGTGACACCCACCACCACCTCTTGTTAGTAGTCCAGAGGATCATATTCTTGTGTGTTTCTATTGCTGCTAACCATGGCAGGATCATAAGTCGACGAGACCGACCGGGAGAACTCGATTTAACAAACAGCTACATGATAAATTTCAGCAAATGATGAGTGGACAGGTGCAAGATGTGCTAAACAGATTTGACGAGGCCATGGAGAAGATAGATGGCATTGAGAAGACGTTTGAAACAAAGCTTGATAGCAAGTTTGATGAATTGCTCGCGCGTTTTCACAACCACCGCCGGCTGCACCTATCGCACCTCTCTGCAACGACAACAACTACGCCCTTCCGAATCAAGATGGACGAGCTCGGCGTGTTCCTATTGAGCCAGGACAAAATTCTGGTGCCGCTGCCATCGCTGTTGGTGCTTCTTTGGCTCGCCATCGCACGGCCGGTACCGAGGAGGATGATGAGTATGTGGGCGATTATGAGGATGAGGTTGATCAACATCGAACTACGTTGCAACCACCAGCACCACAACTACCGTGTCGCCCACATGCAAATAATGGCAATGTTAGGGCTCCCCCTCAGTACGAGATCATGACCATCTCCCTAAACTGAAATTGAATATTCCACCATTTGAGGGTAGATATGTTCTCGATATATATCGACTTGGGAGTTAGAAACTGAACAACGATTTACATGTTTACAATATCCTGAGGAGAGACGTGTTCCTGCTTGATAGAGGCAAAGGTGTCCCGTCTTTCGATGAGATGGTGGATTTCGCTTTGGTGGAAGTCGACTTTGACGATCCGACTACGAGCGTGTGAGGACGTCGCGCCTTAGCAATCGCTAAACCAACTCCGAGAGGTTATTGACCACGCCGAGCACGATCAACGACCACGAGGGTCTATTTCCGCGAGCAAACGAAGAACAAGCAAGAAACTGAGATTGCAATCTGGATATTGCGAATATAAGATGAAAGCTTTATTGATCAAGGTGGGGTTCTGTGACGCTTTGTCCGGTCGTTGAACACAAACGGCACGCATAAAGTTGCAGCTATGGCTAACTTTTGATCTAAACAAAACCCAAAGTCTAAACGGTGCCCTAAGGGCTGTATATATGGAGGAAGAGGGGAGAATTTCGTGGCCCTTGGTGGAGGGGTCCAAACTAACCCTATCTCTTGTTTCCCACACATACGGACTCTAAAAATAGCCTATACTAATGTATTTCGAAATTACATGACCTGGCCCAATAATAAGGTGACGAGCACCTAGAATAGCCTCTGGACGAAATTTATGAAGTGGCATCTTGTATATTTCGTCCAAGGCTTCATGCACTCATTATGGTGGCTTCAAAGTCCTGAAATCATCACTTGTAACTCCATTCTTGTCCCCCTTGCGCATGCCATCATCTCCATGCTTGTTCTTGCTCCAATGTTCATCCTTCTCCAAGCTAGGCCCTTCATTTGTAAGCAAAACAAATGTATCCAATTTAGGCAAAGATCATATTCTCATGAACATTAGAATCATTACCAAGAAACAAAAGTACGGTAATTTAGTTGGCGTCTTGTGAGCTCTAGTAATTGGTCCAAGATGTATAGCAGCAGGGCTGTGGGTGTAACAATGGTATTGATGTCCTCATCATCCTCCCTTCTTGAAATGAAGTCATCCTCGACGGAAGTTCATCTTCCTCACCCAAATATGGCTTCAAATCTGCAATGTTAAAAGTGGGACTAACCCCAAAATCTGCAGCAGCTCAAGTTTATATGCATTATCATTTACTTTCTCCAACACCTTAAAGGGACCAGCAGAAGACGTGGCATTAGCTTTGATTTTGCAAATCAGAAATCTATCCTCACGCATAAATGTAACCAAACAAGATATCCGGTGCAAACACAACATGTTTTCTACCCTTATCTCCAGCAAGTTTATATTTAGCATTCATATGCTCAATGTTTTCCTTAGTTAACTCATGCATTTTTAAAATCAATTCAGCATGTTCTTTAGCATCAAAATTAACCTTCTCCAAGATGGAAGAGGCAACAAATCAATAGGTGCACGAGGTAGGAAACCATACACAACTTCAAAAGGGCACATCTTAGTAGTAGAATGCAATGAACGATTATAAGCAAATTCAATATGAGGCAAGCATTCCTCCCACATTTTCTTATTTTTCTTTAGAACAGCCCTAAGCATAGTAGACAATGTTCTATTGACTACTTCAGTTTGTCCATCGGTTTGGGGGTGACAAGTAGTACTAAAAGCAGTTTAGTCCCCAACTTAGCCCATAAACATCTCCAAAAGTGGCTAAGAAATTTAGTATCACGATCTGAAACAATAGTATTTGGCACACCATGCAAGTTTAATAATTTCACGAAAGAACAAATCAGCAACATTGACAAAGATCATCGCTTTTATGACATGGTATAAAGTGTGCCATTTTAGAGAATCTATCCACGACAACAAATATGCTATCCTCCCTTCTTTGTTCTAGGTAAACCTAAAACAAAGTCCATAGATATATCCTCCCAAGGAACACTAGGTACAGCAAAGGCATATATAAACCATGAGGATTGAGTCGTGACTTAGCTTTTTGACATGTAGTGCAATGAGCAATAAAACGCTCAACATCCCGCCTCATCTTTGGCCAAAAGAAATGTGTAGCAAGTACGCCCTCCGCCTTCTTCACGCCAAAGTGTCCCATTAGTCCTCCTCCATGCGCCTCCTGCAACAAGAAAAAGACGAACGGAGCTAGCTGGAATGCATAGCTTGTTAGCACGAACACAAATCCATCATTAACGACAAACTTGTTCCATGTTCTTCCTTCTTTACAATTCTGCAATACATCTTTAAAATCAGCATCATGCACATATTGATCTTTGATGGTCTCCAAACCAAATATTTTGAAGTCAAGTTGTGAAAGCATAGTATAGCGACGAGACAATGCATCAAGAATAACATTTTCTTTACCCTTCTTGTGTTTAATGACATAAGGGAAAGTCTCAATGAATTCAACCCATTTAGCATGTCTACGATTCAGTTTAGCTTGACTTTTAATATGTTTCAAAGATTCATGATCGAATGTATAACAAATTCTTTGGGCCATAAATAATGTTGCCATGTTTCTAAAGTCCGAACAAGAGCATATATATCTTTATCATAAGTAGAGTAATTCAGACTAGGCCCACTCAATTTTTCGTAAAAGTATGCAACAGGTTTGCCATCTTGTAATAACACACCTCCTAATCCAATTCCACTAGCATCACATTCAAGCTCAAAAGTCTTATTAAAATCAGGAAGTTGGAGTAAAGGAGCATGTGTCAACTTAGCTTTCAATACCGTGAAGGCTTCTTCCGTGCGGTACCCCAAACAAAAGGCACATCCTTCTTTGTAAGCTCGTTGAGAGGTGCAGCAATGGTGCTGAAATCTCTCACAAAACGCCTATAGAAACCAGCGAGGCCAAGGAAACTCCTCACTTGTGTGACCGTTTTGGGCTGCGGCCAACTCTCAATAGCTTCAATCTTGGCTTTATCAACTTCAATTCCTCGTGGAGTAACAACATAGCCAAGAAAAGATACTCGGTCGGTGCAAAAGGTGCACTTCCCAAGGTTACCAAACAAACGTGCATCACGTAGAGCATTAAAAACAGCACGAATGTTCCAAATGTTCTTCCAAAGATTTGCTATAAATCAAGATACCATCAAAATAGACTACCACAAATCGTCCAATGAAAGCACGTAAAACTTCGCTCATTAATCTCATGAAAGTACTAGGTGCATTAGTTAACCCAAAAGGCATGACTAACCACTCATATAATCCAAACTTAGTTTTAAATGCTGTTTTCCATTCATCTCCCAATTTCATACGAATTTGATGGTATCCACTACGCAAATCAACTTTGGAGAATATTGTAGAGCCACTCAATTCATCAAGCATATCATCTAGCCTAGGAATAGGGTGACGATAACGAATAGTAATATTATTGATGCCTCTACAATCAACACACATACGTGACGTACCATCCTTTTCGGCACTAGAATAATAGGAACAGCACAAGGACTAAGGGATTCGCGATATAACCTTTGTCGAGCAGCTCCTGTACTTGACGATAATCTCCTTCGTCTCCTCTGGATTGGTACGGTATGGTGCACGGTTGGGTAATGATGCACGGGAATTAAGTCAATTTGATGCTCAATCCCTCGAATAGGAGGTAATCCGGTGGCACGCCTTGTGGAAAGACGCCGAACTCTGCAAAATGTTAGTGACAGCAGGGGCAAAGAGGAAGGCACGTCCTCGAATGAAAATAATGCCTCTTTGCACACAAAAGCATAGCAAATAGATTTGCTAAAATCTAGCTCATCAATATCAGATTTGGTGGCAAGTAAACATGCACTTTTCAATTTAATTTCGAAGCAAAAAGAGATGGTTTATTATTAGGCTTCATGTGTTGCTCAAATTCTTTTGCCACAATCTGATTTTCACTCTTATTTTTCTCCTGTTTTGCTTTATTAGCTCTATTAATATCATCTTTCAAAATGGACTCGTGGAGTCATAGGAAGCAAAGTAATATTTTTATCCTTATGAACAAGAGTATCTTCGATTGTTTCTACCATGGTGTACTGAATTTTTATCAAATTGCCATGGTCTACCAAGTAACAAGGAACATGCTTGCATAGGTACCACATCACAATCAACATAATCAGCATATGTAGAGATACTAAAATGCACACTAACAAGACGTGTTACCTTCACCTTGCGCTGTTGTTGAACCATTGGATGTAATAAGGATGTGGATGTGGTCTTGTGGTGAGAGATAGCTTCTCCACCATCTCCATGCTAGCCAAGTTGTTGCAGCTCCTCCATCTATGATGACTTGAATAGAACGTTCCTTCACAACTCCTTTGTATGGAACAAATTATGCCTCCGATTTTGCTCACTTGTGTAACCTGCACACTCAAAACATGTTGAGCAACTAAACATTCATACTGTCAAGATCTTCAAGAGCCATGTATTGTGTCTCATGATCGTAATCATCTCCACCGTGTTCCTCATGTGTAATAAGAGCCAAAGTCTCCTCATCATAGTCACTAGCGGACTCATACCCACCATCCTCAAGAGCAATCATCACACGCTGAGATTTGCATTCTCTCAAAAATGTCCTCTTCCCTTACAACGACGACAAATAATATCACTTGTGTGCCCTATTGACGCCATGGAAGAAGAAGAGCTCTGTGCAGAGCCCGGCAGGTGTGCTCTTGGCAGATAGTGGTGGTTGTGCTCGCTTTCTTGTATCACGGTTGGAGGTGGCACTGAAGGAGGTGATGGTGCGGTGGAAGTAGATGATGCACGTGGTGTCCATGATGAAGGTCGACTGCAGAAAAGTTAGTGCGGCGCCAATGCTGTCGATCCTGACTTCACGCTCAGCTTTACAAGCAAGATGGAATAAACGAGTGATATTATTATAATCCTTATAGTCTAGAATGGTCGAAATCTCTATTTAATCCACCCGTAAAACGTGCAAGCATAGCTTCATTCTCCTCAACAATACCACATCTAATCAAGCCGCTTTGTAATTCCCGATAATATTCTTCTCTGAGTTTTTCCTTGTCTTAAGCGCTGCAATTTTTGAAGTAATTCACGTTGATAATATGGTGGAACCCAACGAGTACGCATAGCAGTTTTCAAAGCAGCCCAAGTAATTGGAACAGGATATAATCTACAATGTTGAGACCACCAAACACATGCAAAGCTAGTGAAAGCACAAACAGCAGCAGAACACGTCTCTCCTCGGGATATTGTAAACATGTAAATCGTTGTTCAGTTTCTAACTCCCAAGTAAGATATATATCAGGAACATATCTACCCTCAAATGGTGGAATATTCAATTTCAGTTTAGGGAGATGGTCATGATCTCGCACTGAGGGGAGCCCTAATATTGCCATTATTTGCATGTGGACGACACGGTGGTTGTGGTGCTGGTGGTTGCACGAGTTCGATGTTGATCAACCTCATCCTCATAATCGTCCACATACTCATCATCCTCCTCGGTACCACCAGCAGCGAGAGAAGGAGCCAAAGAAGCACCAACAGCAGATGAGCAGCGGCACCAGAATTTTGTCTGGCTCAATAGGAAGACGCTGAGCTCGCCCATCTTGATTCGAAGGGGCGTAGTTGTTGTCGTTCTTGCAGAGGTGCGATAGGTGCAGCCGGCGGTGGTTGTGGAAAACGCAGCGAGCAATTCATCAAACTTGCTATCAAGCTTTGTTTCAAACGCCTTCTCAATGCCATCTATCTTCTCCATGGCCTCGTCAAATCTGTTTAGCACGTCTTGCACCTGTCCAATCATCATTTCTTGAAACTTATCATGTAGTTGTTTGTTCGTCAGTTCTCCCAATCAGTCTCGCATCGCTTGTGATCCTGCCATGGTTAGCAACAATAGAAACACACAAGAATATGATCCTACTGACTACTAGGAAGTGGTGGTGGTGGTGTGGTGGGCAGTCACAAACCGTCAAGGAAATCTCAAATTCTTACCAGTTCTTACCAAAGAAGAAGGCGGTGATCGGCAACCGTTGTAGTCAAAACTCTCAAAGCTTGGCTATAGCGATTACATTGGGGAGAACCAAACGCACGACGAGATGTATGTGGAGCTGGGAAGGCTTATAATATGGTAGCAAAAAAAGGTCAAGAATAATCAATTCAGAGATGCAAAGTTGAATAAACGCTCAACGACGCAGATCTGGTCTGGTCCTAGGCTAGACCGTGCTAGAGACGCGAGCCTAGAACAATAACAAAATCACGGCGCTTCACGTAAACAAGGTAGGAGCACACTCTGAAATTTTTTTTTTCGCTCTTTTTTTTTGCGCTGCTTTTTTTTGCGCTGCTTTTTTTTTGCGAAAAATCACAATAATGGCGAGTGTCTCAAAACTCTTCCTGTGTCAAACCGATAGGATGGGCACGAAATTTTTCGACCAAATTTTTTTTTTTCGATTGCTCGACCCAAAACTGAAACGGGTCAAAAAACTTTCTATAACGGCGATCGTCTCAATACGCTTAGAAACACCTAAAATAGGATAGCCAGAAATTTTTTTTGTCCGTGCGTTTTGGAAAATTTTGGGCCTAAACGGAGGGTGGTTTCGGACTTTTTTTTTGAAACCAACCTCTTCTACGGACGGCAAAGATTGCTGGAATCCAAACCTACTCGAGACAAGGAAACACGAATCGAAATTAGGTGGATCCGAAAACAAATCTAATATGCAAGGAACTCGGATTGGTGGTGGATATATGGTGGTGGTATATGGCAACGGTGGTGGTATATGGCAGCGGTGGTGGTATATGGATACGGATTCGAAGCGGTGGCGGATAAGCGGTGGTGGTAGATGGCAGGGCGATGATAACGGTGCGGCGGCGGCGTGACAACTTATGACCAGAACTCGAAACTCTAAAAGACTAGACTCTAAGACCAGCAACTAGACACCACGATGCAACCGCAAATTCAACAACGCAAATACAAAAAAGATTATGCAAAGGCTCAGATTGGTTCGGATATGATGACCTAACCCTAATTTTTTTTTGGCTTTTTCGTGGACTGTAGGTATGAAGAACAGACTCGATCTAAACTACGAAAATCGTAAAATCTCACCGAGCAACACGGAAATCTGATACCACTTGATAGAGGCAAAGGTGTCCCGTCTTTCGATGAGATGGTGGATTTCGCTTTGGTGGAAGTCGACTTTGACGATCCGACTACGGCGGCGAGGACGCCGCGCCTTTAGCAATCGCTAAACCAACTCCGAGAGGTTATTGACCACGCCGAGCACGATCAACCCGACCACGAGGGTCTATTTCTGCGAGCAAACGAAGAACAAGCAAGAAACTGAGATTGCAATCTGGATATTGCGAATATAAGATGAAAGCTTTATTGATCAAGGTGGGGTTCTGTGGACGCTTTGTCCGGTCGTTGAACACAAACGGCTGCGAAGTTGCAGCTATGGCGAACTTTTGATCTAAACAAAACCCAAAGTCTAAACGGTGCCCTAAGGGCTGTATATATGGAGGAAGAGGGGAGAATTTCGTGGCCCTTGGTGGAGGGGTCCAAACTAACCCTATCTCTTGTTTCCCCACACATACGGACTCTAAAAATAGCCTATACTAATGTATTTCGAAATTAAATGGGCCTGGCCCAATAATAAGGTGACGCAAAGCACCTAGAATAGCCTCTGGACGAAATTTATGAAGTGGCGTCTTGTATATTTCGTCCAAGGCTTCATGCACTCATTATGGTGGCTTCAAAGTCCTGAAATCATCACTTGTAACTCCATTCTTGTCCCCTTGCGCATGCCATCATCTCCATGCTTGTTCTTGCTCCAATGTTCATCCTTCTCCAAGCTAGGCCCTTCATTTGTAAGCACAACAAATGTATCCAATTTAGGCAGCATCATATTCTCATGAACATTAGAATCATTACCAAGAAACGAAAGTACCTGGTAATTTAGTTGGCGTGCGCGAGCTCTAGTAATTGGTCCAGTATGTATAGCAGCAGGGGCTGTGGGTGTAACAATGGTATTGATGTCCTCATCACTGCTGCTGTTTGTGCTTTCACTAGCTTTGCATGTGTTTGGTGGTCTGAACATTGTAGATTATATCCTGTTCCAGCTACTTGGGCTGCTTTGAAAACTGCTATGCGTACTCGTTGGGTTCCACCATATTATCAATGTGAATTACTTCAAAAATTGCAGCGCTTAAGACAAGGAAAAAATTCTGTAGAAGATATTATTAGGAATTACAAACTGGCTTGATTAGATGTGGTATTGTTGAGGAGAATGAAGCTATGCTTGCACGTTTTCTGGGTGGATTAAATAGAGAGATTCAGACCATTCTAGATTATAAGGATTATAATAATATCACTCGTTTATTCCATCTTGCTTGTAAAGCTGAACGTGAAGTGCAGGATCGACGAGCATTGGCGCCGCACTAACTTTTATGCAGGTCGACCTTCATCATGGACACCACGTGCATCATCTACTTCCACCGCACCATCACCTCCTTCAAGTGCCACCTCCAACCGTGATACAAGAAAGCAGGCACAACCACCACTATCGCCAAGAGCACACTGCCGGGCCTGCACAGAGTTCTTCTTCTTCCATGGCGCCAACAGGCACACAAGTGATATTATTTGTCGTTGTTGTAAGGGAAGAGGACATTTTTGAGAGAATGCAAATCTCAGCGTGTGATGATTGCTACCGAGGATGGTGGGTATGAGTCCGCTAGTGACTATGATGAGGAGACTTTGGCTCTTATTACACATGAGGAACACGGTGGAGATGATTCGATCATGAGACACAATACATGGCTCTTTCAAGATGCTTGATGGTATGAATGTTTAGTTGCTCAATGTGTTTTGAGTGTGCAGGTTACACAAGCTGAGCAAAATCAGAGGCATAATTTGTTCCATACAAAGGAGTTGTGAAGGAACGTTCTATTCAAGCGCCATCATAGATGGAGGGAGCTGCAACAACTTGGCTAGCATGGAGATGGTGGAGAAGCTATCTCTCACCACAAGACCACATCCACATCCTTACTACATCCAATGGTTCAACAACAGCGGCAAGGTTAAGGTAACACGACTGCTCGGGTGCATTTTAGTATCTCTACATATGCTGATTATGTTGATTGTGATGTGGTACCAATGCAAGCATGTTCCTTATTACTTGGTAGACCATGGCAATTTGATAAAAATTCTGTACACCATGGTAGAAACAATCAAGATACTCTTGTTCATAAGGATAAAAATATTACTTTGCTTCCTATGACTCTGATTCCATTTTGAAAGATGATATTAATAGAGCTAATAAAGCAAAACATGAGAAAATAAGAGTGAAAATTAGATTGTGGCAAAAGAATTTGAGCAACACATGAAGCCTAATAATAAACCATCCATCGTTGCTTCGAAATTAAATTAAAAGTGCATGTTTACTTGCCACCAAATCTGATATTGATGAGCTAGATTTTAGCAAATCTGTTTGCTATGCTTTTGTGTTAAAAGAGGCATTATTTTCATTCGAGGACGTGCCTTCCTCTTTGCCCCCTGCTGTCACTAACATTTTGCAGGAGTTCGCTGACGTCTTTCCACAAGACGTGCCACCGGGATTACCACCTATTCGAGGGATTGAGCATCAAATTGACTTAATTCCCGGTGCATCATTACCCAACCATGCGCCATACCGTACCAATCAAGAGGAGACGAAGGAGATTATGCGTCAAGTACAGGAGTTGCTCGACAAAGGTTATATACGCGAATCCCTTAGTCCTTGTGCTGTTCCTATTATTCTAGTGCCGAAAAATGATGGTACATCACGTATGTGTGTTGATTGTAGAGGCATTAATAATATTACTATTCGTTATCGTCACCCTATTCCTAGGCTAGATGATATGCTTGATGAATTGAGTGGCTCAACAATATTCTCCAAAGTTGATTTGCGTAGTGGATACCATCAAATTCGTATGAAATTGGGAGATGAATGGAAAACAGCATTTAAAACTAATTTTGGTTTATATGAATGGTTAGTCATGCCTTTTGGGTTAACTAATGCACCTAGTACTTTCATGAGACTAATGAACGAAGTTTTACGTGCTTTCATTGGACGATTTGTGGTAGTCTATTTTGATGATATACTGATTTATAGCAAATCTTTGGAAGATCATTTGGAACATTTACGTGCTGTTTTTATTGCTCTACGTGATGCACGTTTGTTTGGTAACCTTGGGAAGTGCACCTTTTGCACCGACCGAGTGTCTTTTCTTGGTTATGTTGTTACTCCACAGGGAATTGAAGTTGGTAAAGCCAAGATTGAAGCTATTGAGAGTTGGCCGCAGCCCAAAGCGGTCACACAAGTGAGGAGTTTTCTTGGCCTCGCTGGATTCTATAGGCGTTTTGTGAGAGATTTCAGCACCATTGCTGCACCTCTCAATGAGCTTACAAAGAAGGATGTGCCTTTTGTTTGGGGTATCGCACAGGAAGAAGCCTTCACCGTATTGAAAGATAAGTTGACACATGCTCCTTTACTCCAACTTCCTGATTTTAATAAGACTTTTGAGCTTGAATGTGATGCTAGTGGAATTGGATTAGGAGGTGTGTTATTACAAGATGGCAAACCTGTTGCATACTTTTCTGAAAAATTGAGTGGGCCTAGTCTGAATTACTCTACTTATGATAAAGAATTATATGCTCTTGTTTGGACTTTAGAAACATGGCAACATTATTTATGGCCCAAAGAATTTGTTATACATTCTGATCATGAATCTTTGAAACATATTAAAAGTCAAGCTAAACTGAATCGTAGACATGCTAAATGGGTTGAATTCATTGAGACTCTCCCTTATGTCATTAAACACAAGAAGGGTAAAGAAAATGTTATTCTTGATGCATTGTCTCGTCGCTATACTATGCTTTCACAACTTGACTTCAAAATATTTGGTTTGGAGACCATCAAAGATCAATATGTGCATGATGCTGATTTTAAAGATGTATTGCAGAATTGTAAAGAAGGAAGAACATGGAACAAGTTTGTCGTTAATGATGGATTTGTGTTCGTGCTAACAAGCTATGCATTCCAGCTAGCTCGTTCGTTTTTTCTTGTTGCAGGAGGCGCATGGAGGAGGACTAATGGGACACTTTGGCGTGAAGAAGACGGAGGACGACTTGCTACACATTTCTTTTGGCCAAAGATGAGACGGATGTTGAGCGTTTTATTGCTCGCTGCACTACATGTCAAAAAGCTAAGTCACGACTCAATCCTCATGGTTTATATATGACTTTGCCTGTACCTAGTGTTCCTTGGGAGGATATATCTATGGACTTTGTTTTAGGTTTACCTAGAACAAAGAAGGGGAGGGATAGCATATTTGTTGTCGTGGATAGATTCTCGAAAATGGCACACTTTATACCATGTCATAAAAGCGATGATGCTGTCAATGTTGCTGATTTGTTCTTTCGTGAAATTATTCGCTTGCATGGTGTGCCAAATACTATTGTTTCAGATCGTGATACTAAATTTCTTAGCCACTTTTGGAGATGTTTATGGGCTAAGTTGGGGACTAAACTGCTTTTTAGTACTACTTGTCACCCCAAACCGATGGACAAACTGAAGTAGTCAATAGAACATTGTCTACTATGCTTAGGGCTGTTCTAAAGAATAATAAGAAAATGTGGGAGGAATGCTTGCCTCATATTGAATTTGCTTATAATCGTTCATTGCATTCTACTACTAAGATGTGCCCTTTTGAAGTTGTGTATGGTTTCCTACCTCGTGCACCTATTGATTTGTTGCCTCTTCCATCTTTGGAGAAGGTTAATTTTGATGCTAAAGAACGTGCTGAATTGATTTTAAAAATGCATGAGTTAACTAAGGAAAACATTGAGCGTATGAATGCTAAATATAAACTTGCTAGAGATAAGGGTAGAAAACATGTTGTGTTTGCACCGAGATGTTGTTTGGTTACATTTGCGTAAGGATAGATTTCTGATTTGTGCAAATCAAAGCTAATGCCACGTCTGCTGGTCCTTTTAAGGTGTTAGAGAAAATAAATGATAATGCATATAAACTTCAGCTACCGCAGATTTTGGGGTTAGTCCCACTTTTAACATTGCAGATTTGAAGCCTTATTTGGGTGAGGAAGATGAGCTTCCGTCGAGGACGACTTCATTTCAAGAAGGGAGGATGATGAGGACATCAATACCATTGTTACACCCACAACCCCTCACTTACATATATACGGACCAATTACTAGAGCTCACAAGACGCCAATTAAATTACTGTACTTTCGTTTCTTGGTAATGATTCTAATGTTCATGAGAATATGATGTCTGCTTAAATTGGATACATTTGTTTTGCTTACAAATGAAGGGCCTAGCTTGGAGAAGGATGAACATTGGAGCAAGAACACGCATGGAGTTGATGGCATGCTAAGGGGATCAAGAACGGAGTTACAAGTGATGATTTCAGGACTTTGAAGCCACCATAAGGAGTGCATGAAGCCTTGGACAAAATATACAAGATGCCACTTCATAATATTCGTCCATAGGCTATTCTAGGTGCTGCGTCACCTTATTATTGGGCCAGTCCATGTAATTTCGAAATACTTAAGTATAGGCTATTTTAGAGTCCGTATGTGTGGGAAACAAGAGTTAGTGTTGGTTTGGACCCCACCCTCAAGGGCCACGAAATTCCCTCGTCTTCCCCATATATACAGCCCTTAGGGCGTCGCTTAGACTTTGGGTTTTGTTTAGATCAAAAGTTCGCCATAGCTGCAACTTCGCGATTTCGTTTGTGTTCAACGACTGCACAAAGGCGCCACAGAACCCCACCTTGATCAATAAAGCTTTCATCTTATATTCGCAATATCCAGATTGCAATCTCAGTTTCTTGCTTGTTCTTCGTTTGCTCGCAGGAAACAGACCCTCGTGGTCAGGTTGATCGTGCTCCGTCGTGGTCAATAACCTCTCGGAGTTGGTTTAGCGATTGCTAAGGCGCGACGTCCTCGCACGTTCGTAGTCGGATCGTCAAAGTCGACTTCCACCAAAGCGAAATCCACCATCTCATCGAAAGACGGGACACCTTAGCCTCTATCATGTAGAAAGGTACGTTTGTCTTTACTAGGGGGGCTAATGTCTATAAGCAACATAATCTCTCGAATTTCCTTCAAAAGGAAGTGCCAATGGGTTCAGAAACTTGTTTGAAAAACAGCGATGAACGATGTTCTTTGACTTTCAGGGCCAAAAAGTCCTGCTTAAGGCTGAATTTGAGGGTACTCCGGGCCTCCTGGCGCAAGCGGGGAGTATTTTTTGGATTCATGCGCTCGCCGCGTCCAGTTTGAGTACTTGTGGGTCCGACACGGACTCCGAATGACAAAATTATGACTGTTTTAGTGAACATCTGTCCGTTCCATGGCAGTCCTTGAAAGTACTTCATTTTCTCGTGCGCTTTTTGCCTGATTGCCCCAAAATTTCTTGTTCTCTATAGAGCAGATATCGTTCCACATATATAATGACCAATGCCAGGAATGCCCTTTTGTTCTTTGCTTTCACGCGCATGAGTTACAAAGATGCCATCCGCGAAAACAAGGAGAATAAGGCATATAGTCACTGGATTTTCTTCAATTTACGGCCAAATGAGATTGCTCGGATCATAGAGCATCTATCGAAGGTACGTTTGTCCCTACCAGGGGGCTAATGTCTATAAGCAACATAATCTCTCGAATTTCCTTCAAAAGGAAGTGCCAATGGGTTCGAAATTTGTCTCAAAAACATGATTTAATGATGTTCTTTGACTTTCGGGGCCAAAAAGTCCTACTTAAGGCTGAATTTGAGGGTACTCGGGCCTCTGGCGGAAGCATGGACTATTTTTGATTCACATGGCGCTGAAAGCAGTTTCGATACTTATGGGTCCGACACGGACCAATGACAAAATTATGACCGTTTTAGTGAACATCTGTCCATTCTATGGCAGTCCTTGAAAGTACTTCATTTTCTCGTCGCTTTCGCCTGATTGCCCTAAAATTTCTTGTCCTCTATAGAGGAGATATCATTTCCACATATAAATGACCGATGCCAGGAATGCCCTTTTGTTCTTTGCTTTCACGCCGCATGAGTTACAAAGATGCCATCCGCCAAAACAAGGAGAATAAGGCATATAGTCACTGGACTTTCTTCAATTTACAAAGTGATGAGGACATCAATACCATTATTACACCCACAGCCCCTCATCGTTATATATACGGGACCAATTACTAGAGCTCACAGACGCCAATTAAATTACTGTGTACTTTCGTTTCTTGGTAATGATTCTAATGTTCATGAGAATATGATGTCGCCTAAATTGGATACATTTGTTTTGCTTACAAGTGAAGGGCCTAGCTTGGAGAAGGATGAATATTGGAGCAAGAACACGCATGGAGTTGATGGCATGCTAAGGGGATCAAGAACGGAGTTACAAGTGATGATTTCAGGACTTTGAAGCCACCATAAGGAGTGCGTGAAGCCTTGGACGAAATATACAAGATGCCACTTCATAATATTCGTCCATAGGCTATTCTAGGTGTCTGCGTCACCTTATTATTGGGCCAGCCCATGTAATTTCGAAATACTTATGTATAGGCTATTTTAGAGTCCGTATGTGGGGAAACAAGAGTTAGGGTTGGTTTGGACCCCACCCTCAAGGGCCAAGAAATTCCTCCTTTTCCCCATATATCCAGCCCTTAGGGCGCGCTTAGACTTCGGGTTTTGTTAAGATTAAAAGTTCGCCATAGCAGCAACTTCACAGATTTCGTTTGTGTTCAACGACTGCACAAAGGCGCCACAGTAACCCCACCTTGATCAATAAAGCTTTCATCTTATATTCGCAATATCCAGATTGCAATCTCAGTTTCTTGCTTGTTCTTCGTTTGCTCGCAGGAAATGCACTCGTGGTCGTTGATCGTGCTCGGCGTGGTCATTAACCTCTCGGAGTTGGTTTAGCGATTGCTAAGGCGCGACGTCCTCGCACGTCCGTAGTCGGATCGTCAAAGTCGACTTCCACCAAAGCGATATCCATCATCTCATCGAAAGACGGGACACCTTTGCCTCTATCATACAGCCAAATGAGATTGCCCGGATCATAGAGCATCTACAGAAAGGTACGTTTGTCCCTACCAGGGGGGCTAATGTCTATAAGCAACATAATCTCTCGAATTTCCTTCAAAAGGAAGTGCCAACGGGTTAAGAAGCGGGGAGTATTTTTTGGATTCGTGCGCTCGCCGCGTCTAGTTTGAGTACTTATGGGTCCGACACGGACTCCGAATGACAAAATTATGACTGTTTTAGTGAACATCTGTCCATTCTATGGCAGTCCTTGAAAGTACTTCATTTTCTCATGCGCTTTTTGCTTGATTGCCCCAAAATTTCTTGTCCTCTAAAGAGCAGATATCGTTTTCGCATATATATTGACCAATGCCAGGAATGTCCTTTTGTTCTTTGCTATCACGCGCATGAGTTACAGCATGCCATCCGGCGAAAACAAGGAGAATATGGCATATAGCCGCTGGATTTTCTTCAATTTACGGCCAAATGAGATTGCCCGGATCATAGAGCATCTGTAGAAAGGTATGTTTGTCCCTGCCAGGGGGGCTAATGTCTATAAGCAACATAATCTCTCGAATTTTTTTCAAAAGGAAGTGCCAATGGGTTCAGAAACTTGTCTGAAAAACTGCGACGAATGATGTTCTTTGACTTTCAGGGCCAAAAAGACCTACTTAATGCTGAATTTGAGGGTACTCCGGGCCTCCTGGTAGAAGCGTGGAGTATTTTTTGGATTCGCGCGCTCGCCGCGAGCAGTTTGAGTACTTATGGTTTCGACACGGACTCCGAATGACAAAGTTATGACCGTTTTAGTGAACATCTGTCCATTCTATGGCAATCCTTGAAAGTACTTCATTTTCTCGTGCGCTTTTTGCCTGATTGCCACAAAATTTCTTGTCCTCTATAGAGCAGATATCGTTTCCACATATATAATGACCGATGCCAGGAATTCCCTTTTGTTCTTTGCTTTATAGAGCAGAAATTTCTTGTCCTCTATGCGCCGGATGGCATACACGGACTCCGAATGACAAAGTTATGACTGTTTTAGTGAACAACTGTCCATTCTATGGCAGTCCTTGAAAGTACTTCATTTTCTCATGCGCTTTTTGCTTGATTGCCCCAAAATTTCTTGTCCTCTATAGAGCAGATATCATTTCCACATATATATTGACCGATGCCAGGAATGCCCTTTTGTTCTTGGCTTTCACGCGCATGAGTTACAGCATGCCATCCGGCGAAAACAAGGAGAATAAGGCATATAGCCGCTGGACTTTCTTCAATTTACGACCAAATGAGATTGCCCGGATCATAGAGCATCTGTAGAAAGGTACCTTGTCCCTACCAGGGGGGCTAATGTCTATAAGCAACAAAATATCTTGAATTTCCTTCAAAAGGAAGTGCCAATGGGTTCAGAAACTTGTTTGAAAAACAACGACGAATGATGTTCTTTGACTTTCAGGGCCAAAAAGTCCTACTTAAGGCTGAATTTGAGGGTACTCCGGGCGTCCTGGCGGAAGCATGGACTATTTTTTGATTCGCAGGACGCCATGAAAGCAGTTTGATACTTATGGGTCCGACACGGACTCAATGACAAAATTATGACCGTTTTAGTGAACATCTATCCATTCTATGGCGTCCTTGAAAGTACTTCATTTTCTCTGCGCTTTTTGCCGATTGCCCAAAATTTCTTGTCCTCTATAGAGGAGATATCGCTTTCACATATATATTCACCGATGCCAGAATGCCCTTTTGTTCTTTGCTTTCACGCGCATGAGTTACAAAGATGCCATCCGCGTAAAACAAGGAGAATAAGGCATATAGCCACTGGATTTTCTTCAATTTACGGCCAAATGAGATTGCCCGGATCATAGAGCATCTACAGAAAGGTATGTTTGTCCCTACCAGGGGGGCTAATGTCTATAAGCAACATAATATCTCGAATTTCCTTCAAAAGGAAGTGCCAATGGGTTCAGAAACTTGTCTGAAAAACAATGACGAATGATGTTCTTTGACTTTCAGGGCCAAAAAGTCCTACTTAAGGCTGAATTTGAGGGTACTCCGGGCCTCCTGGCGGAAGCATGGAGTATTTTTTGGATTCGCGCCATGAAAGCAGTTTGAGTCGCCATGAAAGCAAAGTTTGAGTACTTATATGGTCCTTGAAAGTACACGACTCGAATGACAAAATTATGACCGCTTTAGTGAACATCTGTCCATTCTATGGCGTCCTTGAAAGTACTTCATTTTCTCTTGAAAGTACGCATTTTTTGCTTTTGCTTGATTGCCCCAAAATTTCTTGTCCTCTATAGAGGAGATATCATTTCCACATATATATCGACCGATGCCAGAATGCCCTTTTGTTCTTGGCTTTCACGCATGAGTTACAAAGATGCCATCCGCGAAAACAAGGAGAATAAGGCATATAGTCACTGGATTTTCTTCAATTTACGCACCAAATGAGATTGCCTTGATCATAGAGCATCTATAGAAAGGTATGTTTGTCCCTACCAGGGGGGCTAATGTCTATAAGCAACAAAATATCTTGAATTTCCTTCAAAAGGAAGTGCCAATGGGTTCAGAAACTTGTTTGAAAAACAACGACGAATGATGTTCTTTGACTTTCAGGGCCAAAAAGTCCTACTTAAGGCTGAATTTGAGGGTACTCCGGGCCTCCTGGCGGAAGCATGGACTATTTTTTGGATTCGCGCACTCGCCGCGAGCAGTTTCAGTACTTATGGGTCCGACACAGACTCCGAATGACAAAATTATGACCGTTTTAGTGAACATCTATCCATTCTATGGCAGTCCTTGAAAGTACTTCATTTTCTCGCGCTTTTGCCGATTGCCCAAAATTTCTTGTCCTCTATAGAGGAGATATCGCTTCCACATATATATTCACCGATGCCAGAATGCCTTTTGTTCTTTGCTTTCACGCGCATGAGTTACAAAGATGCCATCCGCGAAAAACAAAGAGAATAAGGCATATAGCCACTGGATTTTCTTCAATTTACGGCCAAATGAGATTGCCGGATCATAGAGCATCTACAGAAAGGTATGTTTGTCCCTACCAGGGGCTAATGTCTATAAGCAACATAATATCTTGAATTTCCTTCAAAAGGAAGTGCCAATGGGTTCGTAAACTTGTCTGAAAAACAACGATTTAATGATGTTCTTTGACTTTCGTGGCCAAAAAGTCCTACTTAAGGCTGAATTTGAGGGTACTCCGGCCTCTGGGCGAAGCATGGACTATTTTTTGATTCGCGCGCCGCCATGAAAGCAGTTTGAATACTTATGGGTCCGACACGGACTCAATGACAAAATTATGACCGCTTTAGTGAACATCTGTCCATTCTATGGCGTCCTTGAAAGTACTTCATTTTCTCATGCGCTTTTGCCCGATTGCCCCAAAATTTCTTGTCCTCTATAGAGGAGATATCATTTCCACATATATATCGACCGATGCCAGAATGCCCTTTTGTTCTTTGCTTTCACGCATAAGTTACAAAGATGCCATCCGGCGAAAACAAAGAGAATAAGGCATATAGCCACAGGATTTTCTTCAATTTACGGCCAAATGAGATTGCCCGGATCATAGAGCATCTACAGAAAGGTATGTTTGTCCCTACCAGGGGGCTAATGTCTATAAGCAACATAATATCTCGAATTTCCTTCAAAAGGAAGTGCCAACGGGTTCAGAAACTTGTCTGAAAAACAGCGACGAATGATGTTCTTTGACTTTCAGGGCCAAAAAGTCCTACTTAAGGCTGAATTTGAGGGTACTCCGGCCTCTGGGAAGCAAGGACTATTTTTGATTCACAGACTCGCCATGAAAGCAGTTTGAGTACTTATGGGTCCGACACGCACTCAATGACAAAATTATGACCGCTTTAGTGAACATCTGTCCATTCTATGGCAGTCCTTGAAAGTACTTCATTTTCTCCGCTTTTTGCCCGATTGCCCAAAATTTCTTGTCCTCTATAGAGGAGATATCGCTTCCACATATATATCGACCGATGCTAGAATGCCCTTTTGTTCTTGGCTTTCACGCCGCATGAGTTACAAAGATGCCATCCGCGAAAACAAGGAGAATAAGGCATATAGTCACTGGATTTTCTTCAATTTACGGCCAAATGAGATTGCCCGGATCATAGAGCATCTGTAGAAAGGTACGTTTGTCCCTACCAGGGTGGCTAATGTCTATAAGAAACATAATCTCTTGAATTTCCTTCAAAAGGAAGTGCCAATGGGTTCAGAAACTTGTTTGAAAAACAACGACGAATGATGTTCTTTGAATTTCAGGGCCAAAAAGTCCTCCTTAAGGCTGAATTTGAGGGTACTCCGGGCCTCCTGGCGCAAGCGGGGAGTATTTTTTGATTCGCGCGCCGCCGAGCAGTTTGAATACTTATGGGTCCGACACGGACTCCGAATGACAAAATTATGACTGTTTTAGTGAACATATGTCCATTCTATCAGTCCTTGAAAGTACTTCATTTTCTCATGCGTTTTTGCCTGATTGCCCCAAAATTTCTTGTCCTCTATAGAGTAGATATCATTTCCACAATATATTGACCAATGCCAGGAATGCCCTTTTGTTCTTTGCTTTCACGCCGCATGAGTTACAAAGATGCCATCCGCTAAAACAAGGAGAATAAGGCATATAGTCACTGGATTTTCTTCAATTTACGGCCAAATGAGATTGCCCGGATCATAGAGCATCTACAGAAAGGTATGTTTGTCCCTACCAGGGGGGCTAATGTCTATAAGCAACAAAATATCTCGAATTTCCTTCAAAAGGAAGTGCCAATGGGTTCGTAAACTTGTTTGAAAAACAACGATTTAATGATGTTCTTTGACTTTCGAGGCCAAAAAGTCCTACTTAAGGCTAAATTTGAGGGTACTCGGGCCTCCCGGCGAAGCATGGACTATTTTTTGATTCGCAGACTCGCCATGAGCAGTTTGAGTACTTATGGGTCCGACAAAGACTCCAATGACAAAATTATGACCGCTTTAGTGAACATCCGTCCATTCTATGGCGTCCTTGAAAGTACTTCATTTTTCTCGCTACCGATCGCCTAAAACTTCTTGTCCTCTATAGAGGAGATATCGTTTCCACATATATATTCACCGATGCCAGGAATGCCCTTTTGTTCTTTGCTTTCACGCGCATGAGTTACAGCATGCCATCCGGCGAAAACAAAGAGAATAAGGCATATAGCCACAGGATTTTCTTCAATTTACGGCCAAATGAGATTGCCCGGATCATAGAGCATCTACAGAAAGGTATGTTTGTCCCTACCAGGGGGCTAATGTCTATAAGCAACATAATATCTCGAATTTCCTTCAAAAGGAAGTGCCAATGGGTTCGTAAACTTGTCCTAAAAACAGCGATTTAATGATGTTCTTTGACTTTCAGGCCAAAAAGTCCTACTTAAGGCTGAATTTGAGGGTACTCGGCCTCTGGCGGAAGCATGGACTATTTTTGATTCGCACGCGCCATGAAAGCAGTTTGAGACTTATGGGTCCGACAAGACTCAATGACAAAATTATGACCGCTTTAGTGAACATCTGTCCATTCTATGGCGTCCTTGAAAGTACTTCATTTTCTCCGCTTTTGCTCGATTGCCGAAAATTTCTTGTCCTCTATAGAGGAGATATCGCTTCCACATATATATTCACCGATGCCAGAATGCCCTTTTGTTCTTTGCTTTCACGCCGCATGAGTTACAAAGATGCCATCCGCTAAAACAAGGAGAATAAGGCATATAGTCACTGGATTTTCTTCAATTTACGCCAAATGAGATCGCCTTGATCATAGAGCATCTACGTAAAGGTATGTTTGTCCCTACCAGGGGGGCTAATGTCTATAAGCAACATAATATCTCGAATTTAATTCAAAAGGAAGTGCCAATGGGTTCAGAAACTTGTCTGAAAAACAACGAGGAATGATGTTCTTTGACTTTCAGGGCCAAGAAGTCCTGCTTAAGGCTGAATTTGAGGGTACTCCAGGCCTCCTGGCGGAAGCATGGACTATTGTTTGATTCAGCGCCGCCATGAAAGTAGTTTCAAGACTTATGGGTCCGACAAAGACCAATGACAAAATTATGACCGCTTTAGTGAACATCTGTCCATTCTATGGCAGTCCTTGAAAGTACTTCATTTTCTCCGCTTTTTGCCCGATTGCCAAGAAAATTTCTTGTCCTCTATAGAGGAGATATCGCTTCCACATATATATTCACCGATGCCAGAATGCCCTTTTGTTCTTTGCTTTCACGCGCATGAGTTACAAAGATGCCATCCGCTAAAAACAAGGAGAATAAGGCATATAGCCGCTGGATTTTCTTCAATTTACGGCCAAATGAGATTGCCCGGATCATAGAGCATCTACAGAAAGGTATGTTTGTCCCTACCAGGGGGGCTAATGTCTATAAGCAACATAATATCTCGAATTTAATTCAAAAGGAAGTGCCAATGGGTTCAGAAACTTGTCTGAAAAACAACGAGGAATGATGTTCTTTGACTTTCAGGGCCAAGAAGTCCTGCTTAAGGCTGAATTTGAGGGTACTCCAGGCCTCCTGGCGGAAGCATGGACTATTGTTTGGATTCGCGCGCTCGCCGCGAGTAGTTTCAGTACTTATGGGTCCGACAAAGACTCCGAATGACAAAATTATGACCGTTTTAGTGAACATCTGTCCATTCTATGGCAGTCCTTGAAAGTACTTCATTTTCTCCGCTTTTTGCCTGATCGCCGTAAAATTTCTTGTCCTCTATAGAGGAGATATCGTTTCCACATATATATTGACCGATGCCAGAATGCGCTTTTATTCTTTGCTTTCACGCCGCATGAGTTACAAAGATGCCATCCGCAAAAAAAACGAGAATAAGGCATATAGCCATGGATTTTCTTCAATTTACGGCCAAATGAGATTGCCTTGATCATAGAGCATCTACAGTAAAGGTATGTTTGTCCCTACCAGGGGCTAATGTCTATAAGCAACATAATATCTCGAATTTCCTTCAAAAGGAAGTGCCAATGGGTTTAGAAACTTGTCTGAAAAACAACGACGAATGATGTTCTTTGACTTTTAGGGCCAAAAAGTCCTACTTAAGGCTGAATTTGAGGGTATCTAGGCCTCTGGCGGAAGCATGGACTATTTTTGATTCGCGCCGCCATGAAAGCAGTTTGAGACTTATGGGTCCGACACGCACTCAATGACAAAATTATGACCGCTTTAGTGAACATCGTCCATTCTATGGCAGTCCTTGAAAGTACTTCATTTTCTTCCATTTTGCCCGATTGCCAGAAAATTTCTTGTCCTCTATAGAGGAGATATCATTTCCACATATATACCGACCGATGCCAGAATGCCCTTTTGTTCTTTGCTTTCACGCATGAGTTACAAAGATGCCATCCGCCAAAAAACAAGGAGAATAAGGCACATAGCCGCTGGATTTTCTTCAATTTACGGCCAAATGAGATTGCCCGGATCATAGAGCATCTACAGAAAGGTATGTTTGTCCCTACCAGGGGGGCTAATGTCTATAAGCAACATAATATCTCGAATTTCCTTCAAAAGGAAGTGCCAATGGGTTCAGAAACTTGTCTGAAAAACAGCGACAAATGATGTTCTTTAACTTTCAGGGCCAAAAAGTCCTGCTTAAGGCTGAATTTGAGGGTACTCCGGGCCTCCTGGCGGAAGCATGGACTATTTTTTGATTCGCAGACTCGCCATGAAAGCAGTTTGAGACTTATGGGTCCGACATGCACTCCAAATGACAAAATTATTACCGCTTTAGTGAACATCTGTCCATTCTATGGCGTCCTTGAAAGTACTTCATTTTCTCCGCTTTTGCCTAATTGCCTTAAAATTTCTTGTCCTCTATAGAGGAGATATCATTTCCACATATATATTCACCGATGCCAGAATGCCCTTTTGTTCTTTGCTTTCACGCCGCATGAGTTACAAAGATGCCATCCGCAAAAACAAGGAGAATAAGGCATATAGTCGCTGGATTTTTTCAATTTACGGCCAAATGAGATTGCCTTGATCATAGAGCATCTACGTAAAGGTATGTTTGTCCCTACCAGGGGGCTAATGTCTATAAGCAACATAATATCTCGAATTTCCTTCAAAAGAAGTGCCAATGGGTTCGTAAACTTGTCCGAAAAAAGCGAGGAATGATGTTCTTTGACTTTCGTGGCCAAGAAGTCCCGCTTAAGGCTGAATTTGAGGGTACTCTAGGCTCTCCGGCGGATGCATGGACTATTGTTTGATTCGCACGCCGCGAAAGCAGTTTCAAGACTTATGGGTCCGACATGCATTCAATGACAAAATTATGACCGCTTTAGTGAACATCTGTCCATTCTATGGCGCCCTGAAAGTACTTCATTTTCTCCGCTTTTTGCCCGATTGCCAGATAATTTCTTGTCCTCTATAGAGGAGATATCATTTCCACATATATATTGACCGATGCCAGAATGCCCTTTTGTTCTTGGCTTTCACGCCGCATGAGTTACAAAGATGCCATCCCGCGAAAACAAGGAGAATAAGGCATATAGTCTCTGGATTTTCTTCAATTTACGCCAAATGAGATCGCCTTGATCATAGAGCATCTACAGAAGGTATGTTTGTCCCTACCAGGGGGCTAATGTCTATAAGATACATAATATCTCGAATTTCCTTCAAAAGGAAGTGCCAATGGGTTCGTAAACTTGTCTCAAAAAACAGCTATTTAATGATGTTCTTAGACTTTCAGGCCAAAAGTCCCGCTTAAGGCTGAATTTGAGGGTATTCGGCCTCCGGCGGAAGCATGGACTATTTTTGATTCGCACACTCGCCATGAAAGCAGTTTCAAGACTTATGGGTCCGACATGCATCTCAATGACAAAATTATGACCGCTTTAGTGAACATCCGTCCATTCTATGGCGTCCTTGAAAGTACTTCATTTTCTCCGCTTTTGCTCGATTGCGCAGAAATTTCTCGCCCTCTCAGAGAGGAGATATAGTTTCACATATATATTGACCGATGCCAGAATGCTGATGTAGGTGGAACCCTAATTCGCCGATCTTTCACGCTTGAGGGGATCCTACGAGGAAAACACGAAGAACACGCGAAGCACGGAGGAAATCACGGGAAGAACAAGAGAGACACTCAACCGACAAGGGATCAATCACACAAGGTCTAGATCATCAAGCACGAGTGATACATGGTCCAAAATCAACAAAGGAAAGATACAAAGGTAGCCGTTTTCTCCCGGAGGAGGTCTTGAATCCACGAGGGATCTTCCCAGATAGGGTCTTGAACTGATGGATCTTCCCAGACGGAGGTCCCGATCTCCGTGGAGAAGTACCGTGGATGAGCAAAGGCTCTCACACACAAATATGAGCTAATCCAATGCTAACCCTAGAAAGGATGAGGAGAGGGTCTAATTATAGTCTAGGTTCTCCAAGGGTAAGTTGGGGCGAACGAGTACATGGGCCTCGGCCAAACGCTCAGACGCAGTGTGGCGGTAGTACTGGTCCTATGGGCGTAGTACCGCTTGAGGTGCTTCAGCGGTAGTACCGGGGCCGAGGGCGGTAGTACCGCCGGGCGCCTGCTTGATTCCCGGAGTTTGTCTGATTCATGGAAGTAGGGCGGATCTCGAGCGGTAGTGCCGCTTATTGGCTCGGCCAGATCGTAGTACCGCCTGCTTGAGCGGTAGTACCGCCTGCCCCGGACTCGCAGCCTCCTCTTGCTCTTGATGTCCATCTTGGCTGTAGCTTCTTCTAGGTTGACTCCTTGGTACCTAAGCATGCATAGCATTTCCGCTTGAGGCAAGAACCATGTCTCATGTGAATCGAAGGGAATTGTGAGAGGAGTGATGTCACCGGTTTTAAGAGCTCTTGCACGTGCTCGAGTCATAGGTCCTTGTGGGGTCGGATGTTGATGTAGAGTCCATGGGGATGATGGAAGGATGCTCCGCATCATATCCCTCCTTCAAAGGATCCGACCTCGGATCAAGATCTTCATCACCATGGAAAGGCGAGAGGTCTTTGACGTTGAAGGTGTCGCCACGCTGTACTTGTCGCTGGTATGTCGAGCTTGTAGGCATTGTTGTTGTAGCGCATAACACCTTGAAGGGTCCATCGCTCGAGGTAGAAGTTTGACTTATGCTCGCTGGGGAAGCTGCCTTGCGAAGGTGTAGCCACACGAGATCGCCTATGTTGAAGATCATGGGTTGCTTGTCGATGTTGAGCTTGGTCGTTAGTCGCTGTACTTGGCGCCGATGGTGTGTCTTGTATCTTCATGCATCTTCTTGATGTAGCTTGCACGGCACTTGCGCCGAGGTTGGTTCGCTTGTAGAGGAAGAGGTAAATGTCCAATGGGGACAATGGGTTGAAGCCGAGACGACCTCAAGGGAGACTTGCCGGTAGTCGAATGTCTTGCACGGTTGTAGGCGATTTCGGCGATGGGTAGACATGCTTCCCACTCCTTGATGTTCTTCTTGATCAACACGCAAAGTAGAGTGGAGAGAGTCCGTTTGTCACCTCCGCTTGGCCGCCGGTTTGAGGATGGTATGCGGATGAGAACATGAGCTTGATTCCAGCTTGGCGATAGGGTCTTCCAAAAGTAACTCAAGAACTTGACATCATGGGTCGGAGACGATTGTCTTTGGTACTCCATGGAGGCGCAAGATTTCCTACAAAAGAGATGTGCAATATGTGAAGCATCGCTCACCTTGTTGCAAGGAATGAAATGTGCCATCTTAGAAAATCGGTCCACAACAACAAACACGGAATCCTTTCCATTTTGAGTTCTTGGCAAACCAAGTACAAAATCCATGCTAATGTCTTCCCAAGGTTGATAAGGAATAGGAGAGGCATGTAAAGACCATGAGATTGAGCTTTTGACTTAGCTTTTATGCATGTAGAGCATCGGTGGTGAAGCGTGAGACGCCTCAAACATCTTTGGCCAAAAGTAGTTCTTGGAGAGCGTATAAGGTCTTGTCAGTCTCAAATGTCCCATGAGTCCACCTCCATGAGCCTCTTGCAAAAGTAGCAAATGAAGAGAAGACTGGAATGCATAGTTTGTTAGCTCTCATAAGATAACCATCCTTGAGGTAATATTGTTCCCAAGATGTATGCGCCAAACATTTAGCATAATGAGGTGCAAAAGATGGATCACTAGCATACAAATCTTTTATGTGCTCAAAGCCAATAACATTCAACTCAAGTTGGGTGACAAGCGCATATGCGTGAAAGTGCATCGCCAACTACATTTTCTTTACCCTTAATGTACTTGATCACATATGGGAAAGATTCAATAAATTCACTCCATTTGGCATGACGCTTGTTCAATTTAGTTTGACCTTTCAAGTACTTCAGCGTTTCATGATCGGTATGGATGACAAACTCATGAGGTCTAAGATAATGTTCCCAAACATGTAGTACACGCACTAAAGCATACAATTCCTTGTCATATACGGGATAGTTAAGTTGAGCACTGGAGAGTTTTTCACTAAAATAAGCAATGGCTCGTTTTTCTTGCATCAAAACTCCGCCAATTCCGGTACCACTTGCATCACAATGAACCTCAAAAGTTTTGTCAAAGTTGGGCAAAGCAAGAATCGGAGCATGAGTAAGCAAAGATTTGAGCTCATTAAAAGCGGTTGATTGCAAAGTTCCCCAAACAAAAGGAGTATTCTTCTTACTCAAAGCATGCAAAGGAGCGGCTATTGTGCTAAAATCTTTCATAAAGCGGCGGTAAAAACCTGCAAGACCAAGGAAACTTCAGACTTGTTGCAAATTGTGGGTTAGCCAAGTTTTAATTGCTTCAATTTTAGTTTCATCAACATGGACACCCTCGAAGAGACAACGAAACCCAAGAAAACCACTTTGTCAACGCCAAAAGTGCATTTTTTCAAGTTGGCATAAAGACTTTCCTTTCGAAGTGTTTGCAAAACAAGCTTAACATGATCAAGATGCTCTTTCATGGTTTTGCTAAACACAAGAATATCATCGAAGTAAACCACAACAAAGATTCCAATATAAGGTCTAAGCACATGATGCATGAGACGCACAAAAGTTCCGGGAGCTTCCGACAAACCCATAGGCATAACCAACCACTCATATTAGCCAAATTTGGTTTTAAAGTTGTTTTCCATTCATCACCCTCATGAATGCGGATTTGATAATAGCCACTTTTAAGGTCAATTTTGAGAAAAGTTGGCTCCACTAAGTTCATCAAGCATATCATCTAAGTGAGGAATGGGATGCCTATAGCGCACGGTGATAGCATTTATAGGTCTACAATCGGAGCACAAGCGGAAACTTCCATCGGCTTGGGCACAAGTATAACGGAACGCACAAGGGCTTAAGCTTTCACGCACATGACCGCTGTGTCGAGTAGTTGTTGTACTTGCCGCTGAATCTCCTTGGTTTCTTGGATTGACACGGTATGGAGCTTTGTTTGAAGTGGCGCCCGGGAATGAGGTCGATTCGATGCTCAATGCCTCAGAGGAGGTAGACCCGAGGTAGCTCATCGGGAAAACATCTTGAAATTCCTGCAAAATAGATTGAAACACCAAAGGTAGCTCGTGAATGGTGTTAGTTTTGTTTCTCCATCCTTGCACACAAGGACAAAGTGCATCACACTGATGGGTTCTCACACACTTCTCTCATCTCATGTTTGGTGGCTAATAGTATTAGGTTTTTCTCTAGGCTAAGAGGCGCCAAACTTGGCTTGTGGCTCTCACTCACTTTATGGTGGCTCACTTTTCACTCTTCTCTTTGGTTGGTGGCTTGTTTGTCGGCTATCACTTGACTAGGAGACATGGGTCGAGGACATATTCTTTTCCTTTCATCTTGAAGCTATAGTGGTTTGTACTCCCATCGTGGTAGACACCACGGTCGAATTGCCATGGCCACCAAGGAGGAGGTGGCAAACGGTCATTGGGACCACATCACACTCCAAAGTGTCTTCATATGCACCTATTTTGAAGGATATTTGGACCGTATGCTCAACTCAGATAGTGCCGGAGTCACTTAGCCATTGAACCTTGTAGGGTGCGGTGCTTCTTCTTGACCAATTGAAGCTTGGAGCATAGTTCTTCGCTGCCAAGTTGTGGCAACTACCTCCATCGATGATGACCTTGACGGATCGCCCATTGATGCCGCCTTTGTGTGGAAGATGTGGCATCATTGGTCTTCTTCTTGTTGATGTTGAAGTGTCAAGACCTTGAGACAACAAGAGTGGGGCTCAGATCTTCATCACAAAAGACTTGATCATCTTCATCCTCATTCACGCCACGTGCATGGCCACTTGCTCAATAGCTTCCATTTCATCTTCACTCATTGAGTTGTATGTGCCATCGCCGCTGAGGATCATGGTGCGCTTGTTGGTGCATTCATAGGACTTGTGGCTCGCCGCCGCAAGTGAAACACTTGAAGGAGCTTGTCTTGACGGTCTCATCGGTTGAGTAGATGATGAAGCACGCGGCTTGAAGTTGGTTGTAGTAGGAGGAAGACGACTTGAACTTGTGGAAGTTTTCTTGTAACTTGACTTGTCGTCGCTTGCTTGGAGAAGGCTTGATTGATGTCGGTTGGAGTAGTTGTTGAAGCTTAGGTTGTTGGAGAAGCCGTATGTTGGAGGAGTATTTGGCGATTTGAAGTCATCTTGCACTTGACGCCCGCCTTTGTAGCTTGATGCACGAGCTCAATGAGGTTGGAGTAGGGTTGAAGTCGGCGATCTTCTTGATGGGATGATTGAGTCCATTCAAGAATCGTGCCATTGTTTGCTCATCATCTTCCGTGACATTGGCTCAATCATGGCAATCTCCATTTCCTTGTAGTATTCTTCAACACTCTTTGTTCCTTGCTTGAGGAGTTGTAGCTTTGAAGAGATCACGTTGTAGTAGGTTGGCACAAAACGTGCTCGCATGACATCCTTCATTTGAGCCCAAGTGGTGATTGAGGTTCACCTCTTGCTTGTCGGCGCCAAGGACTTGTTCCCACCATATGATCACATAGTCTTGGAACTCAAGTGATGCCATGGCGATCTTCTTCTTCCTCATTGTTGTGCAAACGAAAGATTTTGTCGACCTTCAATGCCCATGAGAGGTACTCTTCGGGATCATTGGTTCCATTGAACTTGGGCATTGTGAACTTGAGCTTGCCATAGCGATGTTCTTCATTGTTTTGAGGTCGATGGTGATGATGACATTCTTGACGTGGAGGGTAATCATCCTCATGTTGCTCTTGGCGAGGAGGAAGTCCATGATCAACTTGCTCTTGTCGAATTTTGAGTTGGAGGATGAGCTTGAGGAGCTTGACGTTGCGCACGCGGATGGTAGTTCCTCTTGTATTTCTTCTCAAGCGCTTCCTCTTGATTGCGCCTTTCGCGATTGCGTTGGCGAGAGCTCGAGTTGATGCTTGAAAGCGCTGCTCCGCCTCAAGAGCTTGTGCGCCTCGTTGTTGTTGTTGAAGACGCTGAGCCTCGCGCCTTGTTGCTTTGGTGTAGGCGCCGCCGTTTGTTCTTGTTGGTGACGAAGACGTTGTCGTTTTGAGCTTGCGCAAACGCCATTTGGCTCGATTGAGGACGAGGAACTTCTTCATCAACTTGCTCTTGGAGATTCTTGTCGGTAGCGGTTGCGTAGATGCATGACGATCTTGACGCTGCTGTTCGTCAAGAATGTTCGATGACGGTGTACTTGTGTCGGAGGAGTCGCCGGAGTGGCAACTTGAGTGGCTCCGCCTTGAGTGTGAAGAGGTAGAAGTACGCCGTTCACCAACAAGGCGCGGATCTCGCCCATTCTTGCATCGTTTTTTCTTGTGCGCTACGAGTTTGTTGTCAAGTAATCGCGTGTACGCTTTCTGAGAGTCGCAAGTCGGTGGAGAGGTTGTCGATGCGTTTCGCTCATTGCTTGTTGCTCTTGATGGAGAGCTCGCAGCGCCAAAGAGGTGGCTCTTGGTGACGATGATGACATGTCGCCGCCTTGCTCGATGAAGAGTGGGTTTGTAGAAGAACTTGGCCTATCCATCATTTCAAGCAAATTGTGAGTGGTAGAAGGAGAAGAACTAATACCAATGTACCTTTGACCGGTTGAAGATGAATCAAGTTCACTCAAATGCGGACAATGAAATAGCACTATTGGTACCGATCCTTGTCGATTCTCACACCTACACAAGTAAAAGCTTTTGGTGGAGCTTGGTTAGGATGGTGGCACAAAATTGATTGCAATCGTTAGCTTGACTCAAAATGTTGAAGAAGATTCGCAAATTGCAAATGTAACAAGTAGACCAAGCAAGTAGTGGTACACGGAAACACACACAAATAGATAAATGGATTGTGCAAACCAAAAGTGAGCCAAAATGTGGAATCCATTTAAAATGCTCTTGTTGCACAATACTAGAGAGACGCTAGCACGATTGCACAATAGGCGGATACGGAGCTTGTGCACAACCTACTAGGCAAAAATGCAACGATCTCTATCCCAAGTATGCTATATGTATGGTATTTCGTGCAATGATCCAAGATGATCTTGTATGACAATCTTAATGTAGTATGATGCTATGGTTCTTGCTTATGAGCTCTTTGCTTATCTTTCTTTGCTTAAAAGCTTGGGTGGCTCTTTCTCTTTGAGCTCTTTTCTTATGCAAACTTCATTTAACCAAGATAGCAATTGTGTATGCGATGACAACTTTGTGACACACAAGTGGATCTCAAGATATGCACCACTATGCTATGGTATGTATGCTATGGAGTATGATCACTAATGTGCACAAGTCACGCTGCCGCAATACTCAATGGCTAGTCTCAATGGGTAAGCAACGCAAAAGATGGGCTATGATGGTTATCAATGCAATTGTAGAGATGACAAAGATGTCGCCGAGGTTACCGCCCCTGGCGATGATAGTCCTCGCGAAGATGAGCGGTGGTGATGTTGACGTCGAATCGCACTCTATATAGCCAAACACAATAGGACACGGAACCACAACTCAAATTCTCAAAGAACAAAAACAACAATGTTGGTAGCGGAAAACGGAGGTGGTATAGCGATGATGTGGTGAAAGCCCTAGGCAAAGATGCCAATATTCGGAAAATTAGATGGTGTCCAATGGTGTTGTAGCCTATCTAGGTGGATGGGGAATGTCAATAGCTTTCAACGAGCTAAAGAACGCGAAAATCGGACCGGATGTGGAAGTTATGGTGAAAATGGTGAAACTCGAAAGTCGAATCGCCAGGCGGTAGTACTGCGGAGGGCGGTAGTACCGCCGTGTCGGGATTTTTCACTATTTCGCTGGAAGTGGCCTGGCGGTAGTATTGTTTATGGGCGGTAGTACCGCTTGAGGTTCTCAGCGTAGTACGGCTCAGAGGGCGGTAGTACCGCCAGGTCGGATTTTCTCGATCGCTCAATTGTTTCGCGATTTTGGGGCGGAAATGGATGATTTCGGGTCAAAATTGATGGATTTTGTGGATGGAAAGAGGTGAAACTTGGGGAGATGCTAGATCGACTGAAACCAAGCAAATCCACTTGATCAAAATCAACAAAACATCATCAAACCAACAAATCACAAAAAATTTGGGGCTATTTTTGTGGGATTTTCAGATTTAGGACTAAAACAACAAAATCAAGCTAGAAAACACAGGGTAGGGCTCCAAAACATGATCAACGTGGCTCATGATACCATATGATGTAGGGTGGAACCCTAATTCGCCGATCTTTCACGCTTGAGGGGATCCCACGGAGGAAAACACGAAGAACACGCGAAGCACGAGAGGAAATCACGGGAAGAACGAGAGAGACACTCAACCGACAAGGGATCAATCACACAAGGTCTAGATCACCAAGCACGAGTGATACATGGTCCAAAATCAACAAAGGAAAGATACAAAGGTAGACGTTTTCTCCCGGAGGAGGTCTTGAATCCACGAGGGATCTTTCCCAGATAGGGGTCTTGAACTGATGGATCTTTCCCAGACGGAGGTCCCGATCTCCGTGGAGAAGTACCGTGGATGAGCAAAGGCTCACACACAAATATGAGATAATCCAAAGCTAACCCTAGAAAGGATGAGGAGAGGGTCTATTTATAGTCTAGGTTCTCCAAGGTGTGTTGGGGCGAACGAGTACATGGGCCTCGGGCCCAAACGCCGAGACGCAGGTGGGCGGTAGTACCGCTTGAGGTGCTTCAGCCGGTAGTACCGCCGGGAGGGCGGTAGTACCGCCTGGCGCCTGCTCGATTCTCGGAGTTTGTCGGGTTTGGTGGAAGTAGGGCGGATCTCGAGCGGTAGTGCCGCTTGGTTCTGGCTCAGCCGGTAGTACCGCCTGGCTTAAGCGGTAGTATCGCCTGCCCCCGGACTCGCAGCCTCCTCCTCGCGCATTCTTGATGTCCATCTTGGGCTGTAGCTTCTTCTAGGTTGACTCCTTGGTACCTAAGCATGCATAGTGTTTCCGCTTGAGGCAGAACCATGTCTCATGTGAATCGAAGGAATTGTGAGAGGAGTGATGTCACCTTGGTTTCAAGAGCTCTTGCACGTGCTCGAGTCATAGGTCCTTGTGGGGTCGGATGTGTTGATGTAGAGTCCATGGGGATGATGGAAGGATGCTCCGCATCAAATGCCCTTTTGTTCTTTGCTTTCACGTGCATGAGTTACAGCATGCCATCCGGCGAAAACAAGGAGAATAAGGCACATAGCCGCTGGATTTTCTTCAATTTACGGCCAAATGAGATTGCCCGGATCATAGAGCATCTACAGAAAGGTATGTTTGTCCCTACCAGGGGGGCTAATGTCTATAAGCAACATAATATCTCAAATTTCCTTCAAAAGGAAGTGCCAATGGGTTTAGAAACTTGTCTGAAAAACAGCGACAAATGATGTTCTTTGACTTTCAGGGCCAAAATGTCCTGCTTAAGGCTTAATTTGAGGGTACTCCGGGCATCCTGGCGGAAGCATGGACTATTTTTTGCATTCACAAGACTCGCCATGAAAGCAGTTTCAAGACTTATGGGTCCGACATGACTCAATGACAAAATTATGACCGCTTTAGTGAACATCTGTCCATTCTATGGCAGTCCTTGAAAGTACTTCATTTTCTCCGCTGCCCGATTGCCTCAAAATTTCTTGTCCTCTATAGAGGAGATATCGCTTCACATATATATTGACCGATGCCGTGAATGCCCTTTTGTTCTTTGCTTTCATGCGCATGAGTTACAAAGATGCCATCCGCTAAAAACAAGGAGAATAAGGCATATAGTCGCTGGATTTTCTTCAATTTACGGCCAAATGAGATCGCCTTGATCATAGAGCATCTACAGAAGGTATGTTTGTCCCTACCAGGGGGCTAATGTCTATAAGCAACATAATACCTCGAATTTCCTTCAAAAGGAAGTGCCAATGGGTTCGTAAACTTGTCCAAAAAACAATGATTTAATGATGTTCTTTGACTTTCAGGCCAAGAAGTCCCGCTTAAGGCTGAATTTGAGGGTACTCCGTGCTTTTCCTCGCGGAAGCATGGACTATTGTTTGATTCACAGGCCGCCATGAAAGCAGTTTCAAGACTTATGGGTTCGGATACGCATCCAATGACAAAATTATGACCGCTTTAGTGAACATCCGTCCATTCTATGGCGTCCTTGAAAGTACTTCATTTTCTCCGCTTTTGCCTCGATTGTCGTTCAAAATTTCTTGTCCTCTATAGAGGAGATATCATTTCACATATATATCGACCGATGCCAGAATGCCCTTTTGTTCTTGGCTTTCACGCCGCATGAATTACAAAGATGCCATCCGCGAAAACATGGAGAATAAGGCATATAGTCGCTGGATTTTCTTCAATTTACGCCAAATGAGATTGTTCGGATCATAGAGCATCTCAGAGAAAGGTGCGCTTGTCCCTACCAGGGGCTAATGTCTATAAGAAACATAATCTCTCGAATTTCCTTCAAAAGGAAGTGCCAATGGGTTCAAACTTGTTTGAAAAACAGCGATTTAATGATGTTCTTTGACTTTCGTACAAAAAGTCCCGCTTAAGGCTGAATTTGAGGGTACTCCGGCCTCCCGCACAAGCGGGAGTATTTTTGATTTTGTTTGCGCCGTGTCCTTGAAAGTACTTCATTTTCTCGTACGCATTTTTGCCCGACGCCTCAAACTTTCTTGTCCTCAATAGAGCAGATATTGTTTCACATATATATCGACCGTGCCAGAATGCCCTTTTGTTCTTTGCTTTCATGCGCATGAGTTATAGCATGCCATCCGGCCAAAACAAGGAGAATAAGGCATATAGCCGCTGGATTTTCTTCAATTTACCGCCAAATGAGATTGCTCGGATCATAGAGCATCTACAGAAAGGTATGTTTGTCCTTACCAGGGGGGCTAATGTCTATAAGCAACATAATATCACGAACTTCCTTCAAAAGGAAGTGCCAATGGGTTCAGAAACTTGTCTGAAAAACAGCGACGAATGATGTTCTTTGACTTTCGTGGTACAAAAGTCCTGCTTAAGGCTGAATTTGAGGGTACTCCGGCCTCCCGCACAAGCGGGAGTATTTTTTAGATTTGTGCGCCGCCGTGTCCTTGAAAGTACTTCATTTTCTCGCGCTTTTGCCCGACGCCCCAAACTTTCTTGTCCTCAATAGAGCAAATATCGCTTCCACATATATATCGACCGTGCCAGAATGCCCTTTTGTTCTTTGCTTTCATGCGCATGAGTTACAAAGATGCCATCCGCAAAAACAAGGAGAATAAGGCATATAGTCACTGGATTTTCTTCAATTTACCGCCAAATGAGATTGCTTGATCATAGAGCATCTACAGAAGGTATGTTTGTCCTTACCAGGGGGCTAATGTCTATAAGCAACATAATATCATCGAACTTCCTTCAAAGGAAGTGCCAATGGGTTCGTAAACTTGTCCAAAAAAGCGATTTAATGATGTTCTTTGACTTTCGGCCAAAAAGTCCCGCTTAAGGCTGAATTTGAGGGTACTCCGACTTCCCGGCGGAAGCATGGACTATTTTTGAATTCGCACTCGCCATGAAAGCAGTTTGAAGACTTATGGGTCCGACATGACCAATGACAAAATTATGACCGCTTTAGTGAACATCCGTCCATTCTATGGCGCCCTTGAAAGTACTTCATTTTCTCCGCTGACCGATTGCCGTAAAATTTCTTGTCCTCTATAGAGGAGATATCGCTTCACATATATATCGACCGATGCCAGAATGCCCTTTGTTCTTGGCTTTCACACGCATGAGTTACAAAGATGCCATCCGCAAAACAAGGAGAATAAGGCATATAGTCACTGGATTTTCTTCAATTTATGGCCAAATGAGATCGCCTTGATCATAGAGCATCCGAGAAAGGTACGCTTGTCCCTACCAGGGGGCTAATGTCTATAAGCAACATAATCTCTCGAATTTCCTTCAAAAGGAAGTGCCAATGGGTTCGTAAACTTGTCTCAAAAACAAGGATTTAATGATGTTCTTTGACTTTCGTACAAAAAGTCCCGCTTAAGGCTGAATTTGAGGGTACTCGAGCCTCCCGTCAGAAGCGGGAGTATGTTTTGATTCGCGCCGCCGCGAGCCCAGTTTGAGTACTTATGGGTCCGACATGGACCAATGACAAAATTATGACTGCTTTAATGAACATCCGTCCATTCTATGGCGTCCTTGAAAGTACTTCATTTTCTCGCGCTTTTTGCCTCGATTGTCCCATAATTTATTGTCCTCTATAGAGCAGATATCGCTTCCACATATATATCGACCGATGCCAGAATGCCTTTTGTTCTTTGCTTTCACGCTACTGAAGTTACAAAGATGCCATCCGCAAAAACAAGGAGAAAAAGGCATATAGTCGCTGGATTTTCTTCAATTTATGGCCAAATGAGATTGCTTTGATCATAGAGCATCTACAGAAGGTATGTTTGTCCCTACCAGGGGGCTAATGTCTATAAGCAACATAATCTCTCGAATTTCCTTCAAAAGGAAGTGCCAATGGGTTCGTAAACTTCTCTCAAAAACAGCGACGATCGATGTTCTTTGACTTTCGTACAAAAAGTCCCGCTTAAGGCTGAATTTGAGGGTACTCGGCTCCCGGCGAAGCATGGACTATTTTTGATTCACAGGCCATGAAAGCAGTTTGAAGACTTATGGGTCCGACACGGACCAATGACAAAATTATGACCGCTTTAGTGAACCTCTCGTCCATTCTATGGCAGTCCTTGAAAGTACTTCATTTTCTCCGCTGCCTCGATTGCCTAAAATTTCTTGTCCTCTATAGAGGAGATATCGTTTCCACATATATATTGACCGATGCCGGGAATGCCCTTTTGTTCTTGGCTTTCACGCGCATGAGTTATAGCATGCCATCCGGCGGAAACAAGGAGAATTAGGCATGTAGCCGCTGGATTTTTCTTCAATTTACGGCCAAATGAGATTGCCCGGATCATAGAGCATCTGCAGATAGGTATGTTTGTCCCTACTAGGGGGGCAATTGTCTATAAGCAACATAATCTGTCGAATTTCCTTCAAAAGGAAGTGCCAATGGGTTCAAAAACTTGTCTGAAAAACAGCGACCAATGATGTTCTTCGACTTTCAGGGCCAAAAGGTCCTGCTTAAGACTGAATTTGAGGGTACTCCGGGCCTCCCGGCCAAAGTGTGGAGTAGTTTTTGGATTCGCACGCTCGCCGCGAGCAGTTTGACTACTTATGGGTCCGACACGGACTCCGAATGACAAAATTATGACCCTTTTAGTGAACATCTGTCCATCCTATGGCAGTCCTTAAAAGTACTTCATTTTCTCGTGCGCTTTTTGCCTGATTGCCCCAAAATTTCTTGTCCTCTATAGAGGAGATATCATTTCCACATATATATCGACCGATGCCAGAATGCCCTTTTGTTCTTGGCTTTCACGCCGCATGAGTTACAAAGATACCATCCGCTAAAACAAGAAGAATAAGGCATATAGTCACTGGATTTTTTTCAATTTACGCCAAATGAGATTGCCCGGATCATAGAGCATCTTTAGAAAGGTACGCTTGTCCCTACCAGGGGGCTAATGTCTATAAGCAACATAATCTCTCGAATTTCCTTCAAAGGAAGTGCCAATGGGTTCGTAAACTTGTCTAAAAAACAATGATTTAATGATGTTCTTTGACTCTCAGTACAAAAAGTCCTGCTTAAGGCTGAATTTGAGGGTACTGGCCTCCGTGCAAGCGGGAGTATTTTTTGATTCGTGCTCGCCTGCCTAGTTTGAGTACTTATGGGTCCGACACGGACCAATGACAAAATTATGACCTGCTTTAGTGAACATCTGTCCATTCTATGGCGTCCTTGAAAGTACTTCATTTTCTCGCATGCTTTTTGCCTAATTGCCCCAAAATTTCATGTCCTCTATAGAGAGATATCGCTTCCACATATATATCGACCGATGCCAGAATGCCCTTTGTTCTTGGCTTTCACGCATGAGTTACAAAGATGCCATCCAAATAAAACAAGGAGAATAAGGCATATAGTCGCTGGATTTTTTTTAATTTACGGCCAAATGAGATTGCCTTGATCATAGAGCATCTACGTAAAGGTACGCTTGTCCCTACCAGGGGGCTAATGTCTATAAGCAACATAATCTCTCGAATTTCCTTCAAAAGGAAGTGCCAATGGGTTCGTAAACTTGTCTAAAAAACAATGATTTAATGATGTTCTTTGAGTTTCAGGCAAAAAGACCTGCTTAAGGCTGAATTTGAGGGTATCTGGCCTCCCGGCGGAAGCGTGAGTATTTTTGATTCAGATACCGCCATGAAAGCAGTTTGAGTACTTATGGGTCCGACACGACCAATGACAAAATTATGACCGCTTTAGTGAACATCCGTCCATTCTATGGCGCCCTTGAAAGTACTTCATTTTCTCATGCTTTTTTTCCGATTGGCCCAAAATTTCTTGTCCTCTATAGAGAGAAATCGCTTCCACATATATATCGACCGATGCCAGAACGCCTTTTGTTCTTGGCTTTCACGCCGCATGAGTTACAAAGATGCCACCCAGTGGAAACAAGGAGAATTAGGCATGTAGCCACTGGATTTTTCTTCAATTTACGGCCAAATGAGATTGCCCGGATCATAGAGCATCTGCAGATAGGTACGTTTGTCCCTACCAGGGGGGCAATTGTCTATAAGCAACATAATCTCTCGAATTTCCTTCAAAAGGAAGTGCCAATGTGTTCAAAAACTTGTCTGAAAAACAGCGACCAATGATGTTCTTTGACTTTTAGGGCCAAAAGGTCCTGCTTAAGACTGAATTTGAGGGTACTCCGGGCCTCCCGGCAGAAGCGTGGAGTAGTTTTTGGATTCGCCCACTCGCCGCGAGCAGTTTGAGTACTTATGGGTCCGACACGGACTCCGAATGACAAAATTATGACCTTTTAGTGAACATCCGTCCATTCTATGGCGCCTTAAAAGTATTTCATTTTCTCGCATGCGCTTTTTGCCCGATTGTTCTAAAATTTCTTGTCCTCTATAGAGGAGATATCGCTTCCACATATATATCGACCGATGCCAGAATGCCCTTTTCTTCTTGGCTTTCACGCCAATTGAGTTACAAGATGCCATCCGCAAAAACAAGGAGAATAAGGCATATAGTCGCTGGATTTTCTTCAATTTACGCCAAATGAGATTGCCTTGATCATAGAGCATCTTTAGAAAGGTACGCTTGTCCCTACCAGGGGGCTAATGTCTATAAGCAACATAATCTCTCAATTTCCTTCAAAAGGAAGTGCCATGGGTTCGTAAACTTCTCTCAAAAATAGCGATTTAATGATGTTCTTTGACTTTCGTACAAAAAGTCCCGCTTAAGGCTGAATTTGAGGGTATCTGGCCTCCGGCGAAGCATGGACTATTTTTGATTTGCGCGCCATGAAGCAGTTTGAGATTTATGGGTCCGACACGGACCAATGACAAAATTATGACCGCTTTAGTGAACATTTGTCCATTCTATGGCGTCCTTGAAAGTACTTCATTTTCTCCGCTTTTGCCCGATTGTCTAAAATTTCTTGTCCTCTATAGAGGAGATATCCTTTCCACATATATATCGACCGATGCCAGAATGCCCTTTTGTTCTTGGCTTTCACGCCGCATGAGTTACAAAGATGCCATCCGCTAAAACAAGGAGAATAAGGCATATAGTCGCTGGATTTTTTCAATTTACGCCAAATGAGATCGCCTTGATCATAGAGCATCCGAGAAAGGTACGCTTTGTCCCTACCAGGGGGCTAATGTCTATAAGAAACATAATCTCTCAATTTCCTTCAAAAGGAAGTGCCAATGGGTTCGTAAACTTGTTTGAAAAACGGCGATTTAATGATGTTCTTTGACTTTAGGCCAAAAAGTCTTGCTTAAGGCTGGATTTGAGGGTACTGGCTTCCCGGCGCAAGCGGGAGTAGTTTTTGATTCATGCCGCCATGAAAGCAGTTTGAGTACTTATGGGTCCGACACGGACCAATGACAAAATTATGACCCTTTAGTGAACATCCGTCCATTCTATGGCGCCCTTGAAAGTACTTCATTTTCTCGCGCTTTTTGCCCGATTGCTCTAAAATTTCTTGTCCTCTATAGAGGAGATATCATTTCACATATATATCGACCGATGCCAGAATGCCCTTTTGTTCATGGCTTTCACGCCGCATGAGTTACAAAGATGCCATCCGCGAAAACAAGGAGAATAAGGCATATAGTCCGCTGGATTTTCTTCAATTTACCGCCAAATGAGATTGCCCGGATCATAGAGCATCTACAGAAAGGTATGTTTGTCCCTACCAGGGGCTAAAGTCTATAAGCAACATAATATCACGAATTTCCTTCAAAAGGAAGTGCCAATGGGTTTAGAAACTTGTCCGAAAACAAATGATTTAATGATGTTCTTTGACTTTCAGGCCAAAAAGTCCCGCTTAAGGCTGAATTTGAGGGTACTCGACTTTCGGCGAAGCATGGACTATTTTTGAATTGCACTCGCCGTGAGCAGTTTGAGACTTATGGGTCCGACACGCATTCAATGACAAAATTATGACCGCTTTAGTGAACATCCGTCCATTCTATGGTAGTCCTTGAAAGTACTTCATTTTCTCCGCTGACCGATTGCCTAAAATTTCTTGTCCTCTATAGAGGAGATATAGTTTCACATATATATCGACCGATGCCAGAATTCCTTTTGTTCTTGGCTTTCACACGCATGAGTTACAAAGATGCCATCCGCGAAAACAAGGAGAATAAGGCATATAGTCGCTGGATTTTCTTCAATTTATGGCCAAATGAGATCGCCTTGATCATAGAGCATCCGAGAAAGGTAAGTTTGTCCCTACCAGGGGGCTAATGTCTATAAGCAACATAATCTCTCGAATATCCTTCAAAAGGAAGTGCCAATGGGTTCGTAAACTTGTCCAAAAAAAAGGATTTAATGATGTTCTTTGACTTTGTACAAAAAGTCCCGCTTAAGGCTGAATTTGAGGGTACTGGCCTCCCGGCGCAAGCGGGAGTATTTTTGATTCGTATTCGCCGCCAAGGCCCTGTTTGAGTACTTATGGGTCCGACACGGACTCCCAATGACAAAATTATGACTGCTTTAATGAACATCCGTCCATTCTATGGCGTCCTTGAAAGTACTTCATTTTCTCGCGCTTTTGCCCGATTGCCCCATAATTCATTGTCCTCTATAGAGAGATATCGCTTCACATATATATCGACCGATGCCAAGAATGCCCTTTTGTTCTTTGCTTTCACGCTACTGAGTTACAAAGATGCCATCCGCAAAATAAGGAGAATAAGGCATATAGTCACTGGATTTTCTTCAATTTATGGCCAAATGAGATCGCCTTGATCATAGAGCATCTACAGAAGGTATGTTTGTCCCTACCAGGGGGCTAATGTCTATAAGCAACATAATCTCTCGAATTTCCTTCAAAAGGAAGTGCCCATGGGTTCGTAAACTTCTCCAAAAACAAATGATTTAATGATGTTATTTGACTTTCGTGGCCAAAAGTCCCGCTTAAGGCTGAATTTGAGGGTATCTGGCCTCCGGGCGCAAGCGAGGAGTATTTTTTGGATTCGTGCACTCGCCGCGTCCAGTTTGAGTACTTATGGGTCCGACACGGACTCCGAATGACAAAATTATGACTGTTTTATTGAACATTTGTCCATTCTATGGCAGTCCTTGAAAGTACTTCATTTTCTCGTGCGCTTTTTGCCTGATTGCCGCAAAATTTCATGTCCTCTATAGAGCCGATATCATTTCCACATATATATTGACCGATGGCAGAATGCACTTTTGTTCTTGGCTTTCACGCGCATGAGTTACAGCATTCCATCCGGCGAAAACAAGGAGAATAAGGCATATAGCCGCTGGATTTTCTTCAATTTACGGCCAAATGAGATCGCCTTGATCATAGAGCATCTACAGAAGGTACGCTTGTCCCTACCAGGGGCAAATGTCTATAAGCAACATAATCTCTCAATCTCCTTCAAAAGGAAGTGCCAATGGGTTCGTAAACTTGTCCTAAAAAACAATGATTTAATGATGTTCTTTGACTTTCAGGCCAAAAGACCTGCTTAAGGCTGAATTTTAGGGTATCTGGCCTCCGGCGGAAGCGGGAGTATTTTTGATTCGCGACTCGCCATGAAAGCAGTTTGAGTACTTATGGGTCCGACACGGACCAATGACAAAATTATGACCGCTTTAGTGAACATCCGTCCATTCTCGCTTCTTGGCGCTTTTACCGATTGCCCCAAAATTTCTCCCTCTATAGAGCAGATATCGCTTCCACATATATATCGACCGATGCCAGAACACCTTTTGTTCTTGGCTTTCACGCCGCATGAGTTACAAAGATGCCATCCGCGGAAACAAGGAGAATTAGGCATGTAGCCACCGGATTTTCTTCAATTTACGCCAAATGAGATTGCCTTGATCATAGAGCATCCGCAGATAGGTACGCTTGTCCCTACCAGGGGGCAATTGTCTATAAGCAACATAATCTCAAAGTTCCTTCAAAAGGAAGTGCCAATGGGTTCAAAACTTGTCTCGAAAAAAAAGCGATTTAACGATGTTTTTGACTTTCAGGCCAAAAGGTCCCGCTTAAGGCTGAATTTGAGGGTACTCCTGCCTCTCTGCGAAGCGTGAGTAGTTTTTGATTCGCAAGGCCGCCGTGAGCAGTTTGAGTACATATGGGTCCGACACGGACCAATGACAAAATTATGACCCTTTAGTGAACATCCGTCCATTCTATGGCGCCCTTAAAAGTGCTTCATTTTCTCGCATGCTTTTGCCCGATTGCCCTAAAATTTCTTGTCCTCTATAGAGGAGATATCGCTTCCACATATATGTCGACCGATGCCAGAATGCCCTTTTGTTCTTGGCTTTCACGCACATGAGTTACAAAGATGCCATCCGCCGCTAAAACAAGGAGAATAAGGCATATAGTCGCTGGATTTTCTTCAATTTACGCCAAATGAGATCGCCTTGATCATAGAGCATCTTTAGAAAGGTACGCTTGTCCCTACCAGGGGGCTAATGTCTATAAGCAACATAATCTCTCGAATTTCCTTCAAAAGGAAGTGCCAATGGGTTAAGAAACTTGTCCAAAAAACAATGATTTAATGATGTTCTTTGACTCGTGGCCAAAAAGTCCTGCTTAAGGCTGAATTTGAGGGTACTGGCCTCCCGGTGCAAGCGGGAGTATTTTTGATTCGTGTGCTCGCCATGGCCCAGTTTGAGTACTTATGGGTCCGACACGGACCAATGACAAAATTATGACTGCTTTAGTGAAGATCTGTCCATTCTATGGCGCCCTTGAAAGTACTTCATTTTCTCGCGGCGCTTTTTGCCCGATTGCCCTAAAATTTCATGTCCTCTATAGAGAGATATCGCTTCCACATATATATCGACCGATGCCAGAATGCCCTTTTGTTCTTGGCTTTCACGCCGCATGAGTTACAAAGATGCCATCCAAATAAAACAAGGAGAATAAGGCATATAGTCGCTGGATTTTCTTCAATTTACGGCCAAATGAGATTGCTCTTGATCATAGAGCATCTACAGTAAAGGTATGTTTGTCCCTACCAGGGGCTAATGTCTATAAGCAACATAATATCTCAATTTCCTTCAAAAGGAAGTGCCAATGGGTTCGTAAACTTGTCTGAAAAACAATGATGAATGATGTTCTTTGACTTTCGGCCAAAAAGACCCGCTTAAGGCTGAATTTGAGGGTATCTCCGGCTCGGCGGAAGCGTGAGTATTTTTGATTCGCACGCGCGCCATGAAAGCAGTTTGAGTACTTATGGGTCCGACACGGACCAATGACAAAATTATGACCGCTTTAGTGAACATCCGTCCATTCTATGGCGTCCTTGAAAGTACTTCATTTTCTCGCGCGCTTTTTGCCCGATTGCCCCAAAATTTCGTCCTCTATAGAGCGAGATATCGCTTCCACATATATATTGACCGATGCCAGAACGCCTGTTGTTCTTGGCTTTCACGCGCATGAGTTACAAAGATGCCATCCGCGGAAACAAGGAGAATTAGGCATGTAGCCGCTGGATTTTTCTTCAATTTACGGCCAAATGAGATTGCCCGGATCATAGAGCATCTGCAGATAGGTATGTTTGTCCCTACCAGGGGGGCAATTGTCTATAAGCAACATAATCTGTCGAATTTCCTTCAAAAGGAAGTGCCAATGGGTTCAAAAACTTGTTTGAAAAACAGCGACCAATGATGTTCTTTGACTTTCAGGGCCAAAAGGTCCTGCTTAAGGCTGAATTTGAGGGTACTCCGGGCCTCCCGGCGGAAGCGTGGAGTAGTTTTTTGATAGAGGCAGAGGTGTCCCGTCTTTCGATGAGATGGTGGATTTCGCTTTGGTGGAAGTCGACTTTGACGATCCGACTACGAACGTGCGAGGACGTCGCGCCTTGGCAATCGCTAAACCAACTCCGAGAGGTTATTGACCACGCCGAGCACGATCAACCTCGACCACGAGGGTCTATTTCGCGAGCAAACGAAGAACAAGCAAGAAACTGAGATTGCAACTGATATTGCGAATATAAGATGAAAGCTTTATTGATCAAGGTGGGTTCTGTGACGCTTTGTCCGGTCGCTGAACACAAACGGCACGCCGGTTGCAGCTATGGCGTAACTTTTGATCTAAACAAAACCTAAGTCTAAACGGTGCCCTAAGGGCTGTATATATGGAGGAAGAGGGGTGAATTTCGTGGCCCTTGGTGGAGGGGTCCAAACTAACCCTATCTCTTGTTTCCCCACACATACGGACTCTAAAAATAGCCTATACTAATGTATTTCGAAATTACATGGGCCTGGCTCAATAATAAGGTGACACAAGACCTAGAATAGCCTATGGACTAATATTATGAAGTGGCATCTTGTATATTTCGTCCAAGGCTTCATGCACTCATTATGGTGGCTTCAAAGTCCTGAAATCATCACTTGTAACTCCATTCTTGTCCCCTTATGCATGCCATCATCTCCATGCTGGTTCTTGCTCCAATGTTCATCCTTCTCCAAGCTGGCCCTACATTTGTAAGCAAAACAAATGTATCCAATTTAGGCAGCCATATTCTCATGAACATTAGAATCATTACCAAGAAACGAAAGTACCCGTAATTTAGTTGGCGGCGCGAGCTCTAGTAATTGGTCCAAGATGTATAGCGGCAGGGTGGGTGTAACAATGGTATTGATGTCCTCATCATCCTCCCCTTGTTGAAATGAAGTCGCCCTCGACGGAAGTTCGCCTTCCTCACCCAAATATGGCTTCAAATCTGCAATGTTAAAAGTGGACTAACCCCAAAATCTGCAGCAGCTCAAGTTTATATGCATTATCATTTACTTTCTCCAACACCTTAAAGGGACCAGAAAGACGTGGCATTAGCTTTGATTTATGCAAATCAGAAATCTATCTCACGCAAATGTAACCAAACAAGATCTCCTGTGCAAACACAACATGTTTTCTACCCTTATCTCCAGAAGTTTATATTTAGCATTCATACGCTCAATGTTTTCCTTAGTTAACTCATGCATTTTTAAAATCAATTCAGACGCTTTTTAGCATCAAAATTAACCTTTCTCCAAGATGGAAGAGGCAACAAATCAATAGGTGCACGAGGTAGGAAACCATACACAACTTCAAAAGGGCACATCTTAGTAGTAGAATGCAACGAACGATTATAAGCAAATTCAATATGAGGCAAGCATTCCTCCCACATTTTCTTATTTTTCTTTAGAACAGCCCTAAGCATAGTAGACAATGTTCTATTGACTACTTCAGCTTGTCCATCGCTTGGGGTGACAAGTAGTACTAAAAAGCAGTTTAGTCCCCAACTTAGCCCATAAACATCTCCAAAAGTGGCTAAGAAATTTAGTATCACGATCCAAACAATAGTATTTGGCACACCATGCAAGTTTAATAATTTCAATAAAGAACAAATCAGCAACATTGACAAGATCATCGCTTTTATGACATGGTATAAAGTGTGCCATTTTCGAGAATCTATCCACGACAACAAATATGTTATCCTCCCTTCTTTGTTCTAGGTAAACCTAAAACAAAGTCCATCGATATATCCTCCCAAGGAACACTAGGTACAGTAAAGGCATATATAAACCATGAGGATTGAGTCGTGACTTAGCTTTTTGACATGTAGTGCAATGAGCAATAAAACGCCAACATCCCGGCCTCATCTTTGGCCAAAAGAAATGTGTAGCAAGCACGCCCTCCGCCTTCTTCACGCCAAAGTGTCCCATTAGTCCTCCTCCATGCGCCTCCGCAACAACAAAAGACTTAACGGAGCTAGCTGAATGCATAGCTTGTTAGCACGAACACAAACCCATCATTAACGACAAACTTGTTCCATGTTCTTCCTTCTTTACAATTCTGCAATACATCTTTAAAATCAGCATCATGCACATATTGATCTTTGATGGTCTCCAAACCAAATATTTTGAAGTCAAGTTGTGAAAGCATAGTATAGCGATTTAGACAATGCATCAAGAATAACATTTTCTTTTACCCTTCTTGTGTTTAATGACATAAGGAAAGTCTCAATGAATTCAACCCATTTAGCATGTCTACGATTCAGTTTAGCTTGACTTTTAATATGTTTCAAAGATTCATGATCGAATGTATAACAAATTCTTTGGGCCATAAATAATGTTGCCATGTTTCTAAAGTCCTAACAAGAGCATATAATTTTTATCATAAGTAGAATAATTCAGACTAGGCCCACTCAATTTTTCGTAAAAGTACGCAACAGGTTTGTTATCTTGTAATAACACACCTCCTAATCCAATTCCACTAGCATCACATTCAAGCTCAAAAGTCTTAGTAAAATCGTGAAGTTGGAGTAAAGGAGCATGTGTCAACTTATCTTTCAACACCGTGAAGGCTTCTTCCCGCGGTACCCCAAACAAAAGGCACATCCTTCTTTGTAAGCTCATTGAGAGGTGCAGAATGGTGCTGAAATCTCTCACAAAACGCCTATAGAAACCAGCGAGGCCAAGGAAACTCCTCACTTGTGTGACTGCTTTGGCTCATGCCAACTCTCAATAGCTTCAATCTTGGCTTTATCAACTTCAATTCCTCGTGGAGTAACAACATAGCCAAGAAAAGATACTCGGTCGGTGCAAAAGGTGCACTTCCCAAGGTTACCAAACAAACGCATCACGAGAGCATTAAAAACAGCACGAAATGTTCCAAATGTTCTTCCAAAGATTTGCTATAAATCAAGATATCATCAAAATAAACTACCACAAATCGTCCAATGAAAGCACGAAACTTCGCTCATTAATCTCATGAAAGTACTAGGTGCATTAGTTAACCCAAAAGGCATGACTAACCACTCATATAATCCAAACTTAGTTTTAAATGCTGTTTTCCATTCATCTCCCAATTTCATACGAATTTGATGGTATCCACTACGCAAATCAACTTTGGAGAATATTGTAGAGCCACTCATTCATCAAGCATATCATCTAGCCTAGGAATAGGGTGACGATAACTAATAGTAATATTATTAATGCCTCTACAATCAACACACATACGTGACGTACCATCCTTTTTCGCACTAGAATAATAGGAACAAGACAAGGACTAAGGGATTCACAGATATAACCTTTTGTCGAAAGCAGCCTCAGATTTTGACGCTCAGCTTTACAAGCAAGATGGAATAAACGAGTGATATTATTATAATCCTTATAATCTAGAATGGTCTCAATCTCTATTTAATCCACCCAGTAAAAAACGCAAGCATAGCTTCATTCTCCTCAACAATACCACATCTAATCAAGCCGCTTTGTAATTCCCGATAATATTCTTCTACATGAATTTTTACCTTGTCTTAAGCGCTGCAATTTTTGAAGTAATTCACGCTGATAATATGGTGGAACCCAACGAGCACGCATAGCAGTTTTCAAAGCAGCCCAAGTAGTCGGAACAGATATAATCTACAATGTTCGCACCACCAAACACATGCAAAGCTAGTGAAAGCACAAACAGAAGCAGAACACGCCTCTCCTCGTGATATTGTAAACATGTAAATCGTTGTTCAGCTTTCTAACTCCCAAGTAAGATATATATCGTGAACATATCTACCCTCAAATGGTGGAATATTCAATTTCAGCTTTAGGGAGATGGTCATGATCTCGCACTGAGGGGGAGCCCTAGCATTGCCATTATTTGCATGTGGACGAATTCGGTGGTTGTGGTGCCGGTGGTTGCACGTAGTTCGATGTTGATCAACCTCATCCTCATAATCTCCCATATAATCATCCTCGCCGGTACCAAGAAGCAGCAGTGAGAGTGGAGCCAAAGAAGCACCAACAAAGCAGAGCAGCTGCACCAGAATTTTGTCCTGTCTCAATAGGAACACGCCGAGCCTGGCCCATACCGATTCGAAGGGGCGAAGTTGTTGTCGCTGGCAGAGGTGCGATAGGTGCAGCCGGCGGTGGTTGTGGAAAACGCATGAGCAATTCATCAAACTTGCTATCAAGCTTTGTTTCAAACGCCTTCTCAATGCCATCTATCTTCTCCATGGCCTCGCCAAACTGCTTACCACATCTTGCACCCGTCCACTCATCATTTGCTGAAATTTATCATGTAGCTGTTTGTTCATTCATGTTCTCCCAAATGGGCCTCGCTTGATTGTGATCCCGCCATGGTTAGCAGCAATAGAAACACACAAGAATATGATCCTACAGACTACTAACAAGAGGTGGTGGTGGTGTCACAAACCTGGCAAGCAAATCTCAAATTTTACCAGCCTACCCAAAGAAGAAAGGTGATCGGCAACCGCAGTAATCAAAACTCTCAAAGCTTGGATAGAGCGATTGCTGGAGAGTCAAACGCACGACGAGATGTATGTGGAGTCGGGAAGGCTTATAATATGGTAGCAAAAGGGTCAAGAATAATCAAATCGAGATGCAAAGTTGAATAAACGCCAACGACGCAGATCAGGCCGGGTCCTAGGCTAGACCGTGCTAGAGACGCGAGCCTAGAACACTAACAAAATCACGGCGTACCGCACGTAAACAAAGGAAAAGCACACTCAATTTTTTTTCGCTTTTTTTTTTTTTTTTTTTTTTTTTTGGCGCTTTTTTTTTTTTTTTTTTTTATGCTAAAAATCACTATAATGGCGTAGTGTCTCAAAACTCTTCCTGTGTCAAACCGACAGATGGGCACGTAAATTTTTCGACCAAATTTTTTTTTTTTTCGATCGCCTCGACCCAAAAATCGAAACGGGTCAAAAAACTTTCTATAACGGCGATCGCTCAATACGCTTAGAAACACCTAAAATAGGATAGCCGTAAAATTTTTATCCCGTATGCTTTTTGGAATTTTTTTTTTTTTTTTGAAACCAACTCTTCTACTTGACCAAAAAAGATTGTCGAATCAAACCTACTCGCATAAGGAAACACGAATCGAAATTAGATGGATCTCAAAACAAATCTAATATGCAAGGAACTCTGATTGGTGGTGGATATATGGTGGTGGTATATGGCAACGGTAGTGGTATATGGCAGCGTGGTGGTATATGGATACGGATTCAAGCGTGGTGGTATATGGATACGGATTCAAGCGTGGCGGATAAGCGTGGTATATGTATACGGATTCAAGCGTGGTGGTAGATGGCAGGGCGATGATGATGAAAGCGGCGGCGGCGTGACAACTTATGACCGTAACTCAAACTCTAAAAGACTAGACTCTAAGACCAAAGAACTAGACACCATTTATGCAACCGCAAATTCAACAACGCAAATACGTAAAAGATTATGCAAAGGCTCGATTGGTTCGATATGATGACCTAACCCTAATTTTTTTTTTGGCTTTTTCGTGGACTGAGGTATGAAGAATGACTCGATCTAAACTACTTAAAATCAGAAATCTCACCGAGCAACCCGGAAATCTGATACCACTTGATAGAGGCAGAGGTGTCCCGCCTTCGATGAGATGGTGGATTTCGCTTGGTGGAAGTCGACTTTGACGATCCGACCATTTAACGCAGCGAGGACGCCGCTACTTTGGCAATCGCTAAACCAACTCCGAGAGGTTATTGACCACGCCGGAGCACGATCAACTCCGACCACGAGGGTCTATTTCGCGAGCAAACGAAGAACAAGCAAGAAACCGAGATTGCAACTGGATATTGCGTAATATAAGATGAAAGCTTTATTGATCAAGGTGGGTTCTCGTGACGCTTTGTCCGGTCGCTGAACACAAACGGCACGCGGTTGCAGCTATGGCTAACTTTTGATCTAAACAAAACCTAAGTCTAAACGGTGCCCTAAGGGCTGTATATATGGAGGAAGAGGGGTGAATTTCGTGGCCCTTGGTGGAGGGGTCCAAACTAACCCTATCTCTTGTTTCCCCACACATACGGACTCTAAAAATAGCCTATACTAATGTATTTCGAAATTACATGGGCCTGGCCCAATAATAAGGTGACGAAGACCTAGAATAGCCTATGGACTAATATTATGAAGTGGCATCTTGTATATTTCGTCCAAGGCTTCATGCACTCATTATGGTGGCTTCAAAGTCCCGAAATCATCACTTGTAACTCCATTCTTGTCCCCTTGCATGCCATCATCTCCATGCTGGTTCTTGCTCCAATGTTCATCCTTCTCCAAGCTGGCCCTACATTTGTAAGCAAAACAAATGTATCCAATTTAGGCAGCGCCATATTCTCATGAATATTAGAATCATTACCAAGAAACGAAAGTACCGTAATTTAGTTGATGCGGCGCGAGCTCTAGTAATTGGTCCAAGATGTATAGCGGCAGGGCTGTGGGTGTAACAATGGTATTGATGTCCTCATCATTTTTGATTCATAGGCCGCCATGAAAGCAGTTCGAGTACTTATGGGTCCGACATGCACTCAATGACAACATTATGACTGTTTTAGTGAACATCCGTCCATTCTATGTCGGCCCCTTAAAAGTACTTCATTTTCTCGCTTGCCTCGACGCTCTAAAATTTCTTGTCCTCTATAGAGGAGATATCATTTCACATATATATCGACCGATGCCAGAATTGCTTTTGTTCTGGCTTTCATGCGCATGAGTTACAAAGATGCCATCCGCTAAAACAAGGAGAATAAGGCATATAGCCGCTGGATTTTTTCAATTTACGCCAAATGAGATCGCCTTGATCATAGAGCATCTACAGTAAAGGTACGCTTGTCCCTACCAGGGGGCTAATGTCTATAAGCAACATAATCTCTCAATTTCCTTCAAAAGGAAGTGCCAATGGGTTCGTAAACTTGTCTCAAAAAACAATGATTTAATGATGTTCTTTGACTTTGAGGGCCAAAAGACCTGCTTAAGGCTAAATTTGAGGGTACTCCGCCTCCCGCAGAACCGTGGAGTATTTTTGATTCAGACGCCATGAAAGCAGTTTGAGTACTTATGGGTCCGACACGGACCAATGACAAAATTATGACCGCTTTAGTGAACATCCGTCCATTCTATGGCAGTCCTTGAAAGTACTTCAATTTCTCGCGCGCTTTTGCCTCGATTGCCCTAAAATTTCTTGTCCTCTATAGAGGAGATATCGCTTCCACATATATATTGATCGATGCCAGAATTGCTTTTGTTCTGGCTTTCACGCGCATGAGTTACAAAGATGCCATCCCGCCGAAAACAAGGAGAATAAGGCATGTAGCCGCTGGATTTTTCTTCAATTTACGGCAAAATGAGATTGCCTGATCATAGAGCATCCGCAGATAGGTACGCTTGTCCTACCAGGGGGCTAATGTCTATAATCAAGATAATCTCTCAATTTCCTTCAAAAGGAAGTGCCAATGGGTTCGTAAACTTGTCTCAAAAAAGCGATTTAATGATGTTGTTTGACTTTCGTGGCCAAAAAGACCCGCTTAGGCAATTTGAGGGTATCGGCTCGGCGGAAGCATGGAGTATTTTTGATTTATACCACGCCGCGAAAGCAGTTTGAGTAGTTATGGGTCCGACACGGACCAATGACAAAAGTATGACCGCTTTAGTGAACATCTGTCCATTCTATGGCGCCTTGAAAGTACTTCATTTTCTCGCGCTTTTTGCCCGATTGCCCCAAAATTTCTCGCCCTCTATAGAGAGATATCGCTTCACATATATATCGACCGATGCCAGAACGCCTTTTGTTCTTGGCTTTCACGCCGCATGAGTTACAGCATGCCATCCGGCGGAAACAAGGAGAATTAGGCATGTAGCCGCTGGATTTTTCTTCAATTTATGGCCAAATGAGATTGCCCGGATCATAGAGCATCTGCAGCAAGTTACGTTTGTCGCTACCAGGGGGGCTAATGTCTATAAGCAACATAATCTGTCGAATTTCCTTCAAAAGGAAGTGCCAATGGGTTCAAAACTTGTCTGAAAAACAGCGACCAATGATGTTCTTTGACTTACAGGGCCAAAAAGTCCTGCTTAAGGCTGAATTTGAGGGTACTCCGGGCCACCTGACGGAAGCGTGGAGTATTTTTTGGATTCGCGCGCTCGCCGCGAGAAGTTTGAGTACTTATGGGTCCGACACGGACTCCGAATGACAACATTATGACTGTTTTAGTGAACATCTGTCCATTCTATGTCGCCCTTAAAAGTACTTCATTTTCTCGGCGCTTTTTGCCCGATGGCCCTAAAATTTCTTTGTCCTCTATAGAGGAGATATCATTTCACATATATATTGACCGATGCCAGAATTGCTTTTGTTCTTGGCTTTCATGCGCATGAGTTACAAAGATGCCATCCGCGTAAAACAAGGAGAATAAGGCATATAGTCGCTGAATTTTTTCAATTTACGCCAAATGAGATCGCCTTGATCATAGAGCATCTACAGAAGGTACGCTTGTCCCTACCAGGGGGCTAATGTCTATAAGCAACATAATCTCTCGAATTTCCTTCAAAAGGAAGTGCCAATGGGTTCGTAAACTTGTCTCGAGAAACAATGATTTAATGATGTTCTTTGACTTTCGTACAAAAAGACCTGCTTAGGCTGAATTTGAGGGTACTCCGCCTCCCGCGTAACTGTGGAGTATTTTTTGAATTCAGGCCGCCATGAAAGCAGTTTGAGTACTTATGGGTCCGACACGGACCAATGACAAAATTATGACCGCTTTAGTGAACATCTGTCCATTCTATGGCGCCCTTGAAAGTACTTCATTTCTCGGCGCTTTTTGCCCGATTGCCCTAAAATTTCTTGTCCTCTATAGAGAGATATCGCTTCCACATATATATTGATCGATGCCATGAATTGCTTTTGTTCTTGGCTTTCACGCCGCATGAGTTACAAAGATGCCATCCGCGAAAACAAGGAGAATAAGGCATATAGTCGCCGGATTTTCTTCAATTTACGCCAAATGAGATTGCCTTGATCATAGAGCATCCGCAGATAGGTACGCTTGTCCCTACCAGGGGCTAATGTCTATAATCAACATAATCTCTCAATTTCCTTCAAAAGGAAGTGCCAATGGGTTCGTAAACTTGTCCAAAAAAGCGATTTAATGATGTTGTTTGACTTTCGGGCAAAAAGTCCCGCTATAGGCAATTTGAGGGTATCTGGCTCGGGCGAAGCATGGAGTATTTTTGATTCACAGGCCATGAAAGCAGTTTGATTACTTATGGGTCCGACACGGACCAATGACAAAATTATGACTGTTTTAGTGAACATCTGTCCATTCTATGTCACCTTAAAAGTACTTCATTTTCGCGGCGCTTTTTGCCCTCGATTGCCCTAAAATTTCTTGTCCTCTATAGAGGAGATATCATTTCACATATATATCGACCGATGCCAGAATGCTTTTGTTCTTGGCTTTCATGCGCATGAGTTACAAAGATGCCATCCAATAAAACAAGGAGAATAAGGCATATAGTCGCTGAATTTTCTTCAATTTACGGCCAAATGAGATCGCCTTGATCATAGAGCATCTACAGTAAAGGTATGTTTGTCCCTACCAGGGGGCTAATGTCTATAAGCAACATAATCTCTCGAATTTCCTTCAAAAGGAAGTGCCAATGGGTTCGTAAACTTGTCTCGAGAAACAATGATTTAATGATGTTCTTTGACTTTCGTGTACAAAAAGACCTGCTTAAGGCTGAATTTGAGGGTACTCCGGCCTCCCGCAGAACCGTGGAGTATTTTTTGATTCACATGTGCCGCCATGAAAGCAGTTTGAGTACTTATGGGTCCGACACGGACCAATGACAAAATTATGACCGCTTTAGTGAACATCTGTCCATTCTATGGCGTCCTTGAAAGTACTTCATTTTCGTCGCGCTTTTGCCCGATCGCCCCAAAATTTCTTTGTCTTCTATAGAGCAGATATCGCTTTCACATATATATTGATCGATGCCAGAATTGCTTTTGTTCTTGGCTTTCACGCCGCATGAGTTACAAAGATGCCATCCGCTAAAAACAAGGAGAATAAGGCATGTAGTCGCTGGATTTTCTTCAATTTACGGCAAAATGAGATCGCCTTGATCATAGAGCATCCGCAGATAGGTACGCTTGTCCCTACCAGGGGCTAATGTCTATAATCAACATAATCTCTCAATTTCCTTCAAAAGGAAGTGCCAATGGGTTCGTAAACTTGTCCAAAAAAAGCGATTTAATGATGTTGTTTGACTTTTCAGGCCAAAAAGAGCTGCTTAAGGCAATTTGAGGGTATTCTGGCTCGCGCGAAGCATGGAGTATTTTTGATTCATAGGCCGCCGAAAGCAATTTGAGTACTTATGGGTCCGACACGGACCAATGACAAAATTATGACCGCTTTAGTGAACATCTGTCCATTCTATGGCGTCCTTGAAAGTACTTCATTTTCTCGCGCGCTTTTGCCCGATTGCCCCAAAATTTCGTCCTCTATAGAGCAGATATCGCTTCACATATATATATCGACCGATGCCAGAACGCCTTTTGTTCTTGGCTTTCACGCATGAGTTACAAAGATGCCATCCGGCGGAAACAAGGAGAATTAGGCATATAGTCGCTGGATTTTTTTTTTCAATTTACGGCCAAATGAGATTGCCTTGATCATAGAGCATCCGCAGAAGTTACGCTTTGTCGCTACCAGGGGGCTAATGTCTATAAGCAACATAATTAGTCAATTTCTTCAAAAGGAAGTGCCAATGGGTTCAAAACTTGTCTCAAAAACAAATGATTAATGATGTTCTTTGACTTTCAGGCCAAAAAGTCCCGCTTAAGGCTGAATTTGAGGGTACTCCGCCACCCGCAGAAGCGTGGAGTATTTTTGATTCAACGCCGCCGAGAAGTTTGAGTACTTATGGGTCCGACACGGACCAATGACAAAATTATGACTGCTTTAGTGAACATCTGTCCATTCTATGTCAGTCCTGAAAGTACTTCATTTTCTCGGCGCTTTTGCCCGATTGCCTAAAATTTCTTGTCCTCTATAGAGGAGATATCATTTCACATATATATTGACCGATGCCAGAATTGCTTTTGTTCTTGGCTTTCACGCCGCATGAGTTACAAAGATGCCATCCGCCAAAACAAGGAGAATAAGGCATATAGCCGCTGGATTTTCTTCAATTTATGGCCAAATGAGGGGGGCTAATGTCTATAAGCAACATAATCTCTCGAATTTCCTTCAAAAGGAAGTGCCAATGGGTTCGTAAACTTGTCTCAAAAAACAGCGATTTAATGATGTTCTTTGACTTTCGTGCAAAAAGACCTGCTTATACAATTTGAGGGTACTCCGCCTCCCGACGTAACCGGGAGTATTTTTGATTCACATACAGGCCATGAAAGCAGTTTGAGTACTTATGGGTCCGACACGGACCAATGACAAAATTATGACCGCTTTAGTGAACATCCGTCCATTCTATGGCGCCTTGAAAGTACTTCATTTTTTCGCGCTTTTTGCCTGATTGCCCCAAAATTTCTTGTCCTCTATAGAGCAGATATCGTTTCCACATATATATTGATCGATGCCAGGAACGCCTTTTGTTCTTGGCTTTCACGCGCACGAGTTACAGCATGCCATCCGGTGGAAACAAGGAGAATTAGGCATGTAGCCGCTGGATTTTTCTTCAATTTATGGCAAAATGAGATTGCCCGGATCATAGAGCATCTGCAGATAGGTATGTTTGCCCCTACCAGGGGGGCAATTGTCTATAAGCAACATAATCTGTCGAATTTCCTTCAAAAGGAAGTGCCAATGGGTTCAAAAACTTGTCTGAAAAACAGCGACCAATGATGTTCTTTGACTTTCAGGGCCAAAAGGTCCTGCTTAAGGCTGAATTTGAGGGTACTGCGGGCCTTCCCGCGGAAGAGTGGTGTAGTTTTTGATTCACATGCCGCCATGAAAGCAGTTTGAGTACTTATGGGTCCGACACGGACCAATGACAAAATTATGACCCTTTAGTGAACATATGTCCATTCTATGGCGCCTTAAAAGTACTTCATTTTTCGCATGCGCTTTTTACCGATTGTTCTAAAATTTCTTGTCCTCTATAGAGGAGATATCGCTTCCACATATATATCGACCGACGCCAGAATGCCTTTTGTTCTTGGCTTTCACGCCGCATGAGTTACAAAGATGCCATCCGTGAAAACAAGGAGAATATGGCATATAGTCACTGGATTTTTTTCAATTTACGCCAAATGAGATCGCCTTGATCATAGAGCATCTTTAGAAAGGTACGCTTGTCCCTACAAGGGGGCTAATGTCTATAAGCAACATAATCTCTCGAATTTCCTTCAAAAGGAAGTGCCAATGGGTTCGTAAACTTGTCTCAAAAAACAGCGATTTAATGATGTTCTTTGACTTTCGTACAAAAAGTCTTGCTTAAGGCTGAATTTGAGGGTACTCTGGCCTCCTAGCGCAAGCGGGAGTATTTTTGATTCGTATGCCGCCATGGCCCACTTTGAGTACTTATGGGTCCGACACGGACCAATGACAAAATTATGACTGCTTTAGTGAACATCTGTCCATTCTATGGCGCCTTGAAAGTACTTCATTTCTCGCATGCTTTTTGCCGACGATTGCCTAAAATTTCTTGTCCTCTATAGAGTAGATATCATTTCCACATATATATCGACCGATGCCAGAATGCCCTTTTGTTCTTGGCTTTCACGCCGCATGAGTTACAAAGATGCCATCCGCGTAAAACAAGGAGAATAAGGCATATAGTCAGCTGGATTTTTTTCAATTTACGGCCAAATGAGATTGCCTTGATCATAGAGCATCTACAGAAGGTATGTTTGTCCCTACCAGGGGGCTAATGTCTATAAGCAACATAATCTCTCGAATTTCCTTCAAAAGGAAGTGCCAATGGGTTCGTAAACTTGTCCAAAAAAGCGATTTAATGATGTTCTTGACTTTCATGGCCAAAAGACCCGCTTAAGGCTGAATTTGAGGGTATCCGGCCTCGGCGGAAGCATGGAGTATTTTTGATTCGCACGCCGCCGCAAGCAGTTTGAGTACTTATGGGTCCGACACGGACCAATGACAAAATTATGACCGCTTTAGTGAACATCCGTCCATTCTATGGCGCCTTGAAAGTACTTCATTTTCTCGCGCGCTTTTGCCGATTGCCCCAAAATTTCGTCCTCTATAGAGGAGATATCGTTTCCACATATATATTGACCGATGCCAGGAACGCCCTTTTGTTCTTGGCTTTCACGCGCATGAGTTACAGCATGCCATCCGACGGAAACAAGGAGAATTAGGCATGTAGCCGCTGGATTTTTCTTCAATTTACGGCCAAATGAGATTGCCCGGATCATAGAGCATTTGCAGCAAGGTACGTTTGTCCCTACCAGGGGGGCTAATGTCTATAAGCAACATAATTAGTCGAATTTCCTTCAAAAGGAAGTGCCAATGGGTTCAAAAACTTGTCTGAAAAACAGCGACCAATGATGTTCTTTGACTTTCAGGGCCAAAAAGTCCTGCTTAAGGCTGAATTTGAGGGTATCTGGCCTCTTGGCGGAAGCGTGAGTATTTTTTGATTTCACGCCGCCGCGAGAAGTTTGAGTACTTATGGGTCCGACACAGACTCAATGACAAAATTATGACCGCTTTAGTGAACATCCGTCCATTCTATGGATCCTTAAAAGTACTTCATTTTCTCGCGCTTTTTGCCCGATTGTTCTAAAATTTCTTGTCCTCTATAGAGGAGATATCATTTCACATATATATCGACCGATGCCAGAATGGCTTTTGTTCTTGGCTTTCACGCCGCATGAGTTACAACATGCCATCCGCGAAAACAAGGAGAATAAGGCATATAGTCATTGGATTTTCTTCAATTTACGGCCAAATGAGATTACCCGGATCATAGAGCATCCGCAGAAGGTACGCTTGTCCCTACCAGGGGGCTTATGTCTATAAGCAACATAACTCTCAAATTTCCTTCAAAAGGAAGTGCCAATGGGTTCAAACTTGTCTAAAAAACAATGATGAATGATGTTCTTTGACTTTCGGGCCAAAAGACCTGTTTAAGGTAAATTTGAGGGTACTCCGGCCTCCGGCAGAAGCGGGAGTATTTTTGATTCTAAGGCCATGAAAGCAGTTTGAGTACTTATGGGTCCGACACGGACCAATGACAAAATTATAACCGCTTTGGTGAACATTTGTCCATTCTATGGCGACCTTGAAAGTACTTCATTTTATCGCGCTTTTTATTCGATTGCCCCAAAATTTTTCGTCCTCTATAGAGCGAGATATCTTTCCACATATATATTGATCGATGCCAGAACGCCTTTTGTTCTTGGCTTTCACGCCGCATGAGTTACAAACATGCCATCCGCAAAACAAGGAGAATTAGGCATGTAGTCACTGGAATTTTTTCAATTTACGGCCAAATGAGATTGCCCTGATCATAGAGCATCCGCAGAAGGTATGTTTGTCCCTACCAGGGGGCTAATGTCTATAAGCAACATAATCTCTCAAATTTCCTTCAAAAGGAAGTGCCAATGGGTTCGTAAACTTGTCCTAAAAAAAAATGATTTAATGATGTTCTTTGACTTCGTCCAAAAAGTCTTGCTTAAGGCTGAATTTGCAAAGTTCGCCTTCCTCACCCAAATATGGCTTCAAATCTGCAATGTTAAAAGTGGACTAACCCCAAAATCTGCAGCAGCTCAAGTTTATATGCATTATCATTTACTTTCTCCAACACCTTAAAGGGACCAGCAGACGTGGCATTAGCTTTGATTTATAAATCAGAAATCTATCTCACGCAAATGTAACCAAACAAGATCTCCTGTGCAAACACAACATGTTTTCTACCCTTATCTCCAAAGAAGTTTATATTTAGCATTCATACGCCAATGTTTTCCTTAGTTAACTCATGCATTTTTAAAATCAATTCAAGACGTTTTTAGCATCAAAATTAACCTTCTCCTCAAGATGGAAGAGGCAACAAATCAATAGGTGCACGAGGTAGGAAACCATACACAACTTCAAAAGGGCACATCTTAGTAGTAGAATGCAACGAACGATTATAAGCAAATTCAATATGAGGCAAGCATTCCTCCCACATTTTCTTATTTTTCTTTAGAACAGCCCTAAGCATAGTAGACAATGTTCTATTGACTACTTCAGCTTGTCCATCGCTTGGGGTGACAAGTAGTACTAAAAGCAGTTTAGTCCCCAACTTAGCCCATAAACATCTCCAAAAGTGGCTAAGAAATTTAGTATCACGATCTCAAACAATAGTATTTGGCACACCATGCAAGTTTAATAATTTCAACGAAAGAACAAATCAGAACATTGACAAGATCATCGCTTTTATGACATGGTATAAAGTGTGCCATTTTCGAGAATCTATCCACGACAACAAATATGTTATCCTCCCTTCTTTGTTCTAGGTAAACCTAAAACAAAGTCCATCGATATATCCTCCCAAGGAACACTAGGTACAAAAAGGCATATATAAACCATGAGGATTGAGTCGTGACTTAGCTTTTTGACATGTAGTGCAGCGAGCAATAAAACGCCAACATCCTGCGCCTCATCTTTGGCCAAAAGAAATGTAGCAAGTACGTCCTCCGCCTTCTTCACGCCAAAGTGTCCCATTAGTCCTCCTCCATGCGCCTCCCGCAACAACAAAAGACTTAACGGAGCTAGCTGGAATGCATAGCTTGTTAGCACGAACACAAACCCATCATTAACGACAAACTTGTTCCATGTTCTTCCTTCTTTACAATTTCGCAATACATCTTTAAAATCAGCATCATGCACATATTGATCTTTGATGGTCTCCAAACCAAATATTTTGAAGTCAAGTTGTGAAAGCATAGTATAGCGATTTAGACAATGCATCAAAGAATAACATTTTCTTTACCCTTCTTGTGTTTAATGACATAAGGAAAGTCTCAATGAATTCAACCCATTTAGCATGTCTACGATTCAGTTTAGCTTGACTTTTAATATGTTTCAAAGATTCATGATCGTAATGTATAACAAATTTTGGGCCATAAATAATGTTGCCATGTTTCTAAAGTCCTAACAAGAGCATATAATTTTTTATCATAAGTAGAATAATTCAGACTAGGCCCACTCAATTTTTCGTAAAAGTACGCAACAGTGTTTGCTATCTTGTAATAACACACCTCCTAATCCAATTCCACTAGCATCACATTCAAGCTCAAAAGTCTTAGTAAAATCGTGAAGTTGGAGTAAAGGAGCATGTGTCAACTTATCTTTCAACACCGTGAAGGCTTCTTCCCGTAAGCGGTACCCCAAACAAAAGGCACATCCTTCTTTGTAAGCTCATTGAGAGGTGCAGCAATGGTGCTGAAATCTCTCACAAAACGCCTATAGAAACCAGCGAGGCCAAGGAAACTCCTCACTTGTGTGACTGCTTTTGGGCAAGTGCCAACTCTCAATAGCTTCAATCTTGGCTTTATCAACTTCAATTCCTCGTGGAGTAAACAACATAGCCAAGAAAAGATACTCGGTCGGTGCAAAAGGTGCACTTCCCAAGGTTACCAAACAAACGCATCACGAGAGCATTAAAAACAGCACGAATGTTCCAAATGTTCTTCCAAAGATTTGCTATAAATCAAGATATCATCAAAATAAACTACCACAAATCGTCCAATGAAAGCACGAAACTTCGCTCATTAATCTCATGAAAGTACTAGGTGCATTAGTTAACCCAAAAGGCATGACTAACCACCATATAATCCAAACTTAGTTTTAAATGTTGTTTCATTCATCTCCCAATTTCATACGAATTTGATGGTATCCACTACGCAAATCAACTTTGGAGAATATTGTAGAGCCACTCGTTCATCAAGCATATCATCTAGCCTAGGAATAGGGTGACGATAACTAATAGTAATATTATTAATGCCTCTACAATCAACACACATACGGACGTACCATCCTTTTTCGCACTAGAATAATAGGAACAGCACAAGGACTAAGGGATTCGCAGATATAACCTTTTGTTTCGAGCAGCTCGTGATTTGACGCTCAGCTTTACAAGCAAGATGGAATAAACGAGTGATATTATTATAATCCTTATAATCTAGAATGGTCTGAATCTCTATTTAATCCACCTGTAAAACGGCAAGCATAGCTTCATTCTCTCAACAATACCACATCTAATCAAGCCAGTTTGTAATTCCTGATAATATTCTTCTACAGCATTTTTACCTTGTCTTAAGCGCTGCAATTTTTGAAGTAATTCACGCTGATAATATGGTGGAACCCAACGAGTACGCATAGTAGTTTTCAAAGCAGCCCAAGTAGCTGGAATGTGATATAATCTACAATGTTCGACCACCAAACACATGCAAAGCTAGTGAAAGCACAAACAGCAGCAGGAACACGCCTCTCCTCGTGATATTGTAAACATGTAAATCGTTGTTCGCTTAACTCCCAAGTAAGATATATATCAGAACATATCTACCCTCAAATGGTGGAATATTCAATTTCAGTTTAGGGAGATGGTCATGATCTCTGCACTGAGGGGAGCCCTAGCATTGCCATTATTTGCATGTGGACGACCCGGTGGTTGTGGTGTTGGTGGTTGCACGTAGTTCCGATGTTGATCAACCTCATCCTCATAATCTCCCATATAATCATCCTCGTCGGTATTTCAAAGCAGCAAAGAGCAGGAGCCAAAGAAGCACCAATGCAGAGAGCGGAGCGCACCAGAATTTTGTCCTGTCTCAATAGGAACACGCCGAGCCTGGCCCATACCGATTCGAAGGGGCGAAGTTGTTGTCGCGGCAGAGGTGCGATAGGTGCAGCCGGGCGGTGGTTGTGGGAAAACGCCGAGCAATTCATCAAACTTGCTATCAAGCTTTGTTTCAAACGCCTTCTCAATGCCATCTATCTTCCATGGCCTCACAAATCTGTTTACCACATCTTGCACCCGCCCACTCATCATTTGCTGAAATTTATCATGTAGCTGTTTGTTCGCTATGTTCTCCCCAAAGCCTCGTTTGATTGTGATCCCGCCATGGTTAGCAGCAATAGAAACACACAAGAATATGATCCCACTGTGACTACTAACAAGAGGTGGTGGTGGGTGTCACAAACCGGCAAGCAAATCTCAAATTTTACCAGTTCCTACCCAGAAGAGCGGTGATCGGCAACCGTTGTAATCAAAACTCAAAGCTTGGATAGAGCGATTGCCGTGGAGAGTCAAACGCACGACGAGATGTATGTGGAGCTGGAAGGCTTATAATATGGTAGCAAAAGGGTCAAGAATAATCAAATCGAGATGCAAAGTTGAATAAACGCCAACGACGCAGATCAGGCCGGGTCCTAGGCTAGACCGTGCTAGAGACGCGAGCCCAGAACACTAATAAAATCACGGCCACCTGCACGTAAACAAAGGAAAAGCACACTCAATTTTTTTTTTTTTTTTTTTTTTTTTTTTACCGCTTTTTTTTTTTTTTTTTTTTTTTTTTTTTTTTTTTGCTAAAATCACTATAATGGCGAGTGTCTCAAAACTCTTCCTGTGTCAAATCGACAGATGGGCACGTAAATTTTTCGACCAAATTTTTTTTTTTTCGATCACCGACCCAAAATCGAAACGGTCAAAAAACTTTCTATAACGGCGATCGCTCAATACGCTTAGAAACACCTAAAATAGGATAGCCGAAAATTTTTATCCCGTATGCTTTTTGGAATTTTTTTTTTTTTTTTTTGGAAACCAACTCTTCTACGGACGCAAGAAAAAGATTGCTGAATCAAACCTACTCGTATAAGGAAACACGAATCGAAATTAGATGGATCTCAAAACAAATCTAATATGCAAGGAACTCGGATTGGTGGTGGATATATGGTGGTGGTATATGGCAACGTAGTGGTATATGGCAATGTGGTGGTATATGGATACGGATTCAAGCGGTGGTGGTATATGGATACGGATTCAAGCGGTGGCGATAAGCGGTATATGTATACGGATTCAAGCGGTGGTGGTAGATGGCAGGGCGATGATGATGGTGCGCGGCGCGTGACAACTTATGACCGTAACTCAAACTCTAAAAGACTAGACTCTAAGACCAAAGAACTAGACACGACGATGCAACCGCAAATTCAACAACGCAATACAGTAAAAGATTATGCAAAGGCTCGATTGGTTCGGATATGATGACCTAACCCTAATTTTTTTTTGGCTTTTTCGTGGATCAGAGGTATGAAGAATGACCGATCTAAACTACTTAAAATCAGAAATCTCACCGAGCAACCTGGAAATCTGATACCACTTGATAGAGGCAGAGGTGTCCCGCCTTCGATGAGATGGTGGATTTCGCTGGTGGAAGTCGACTTTTGACGATCCGACTCATTTAACGCATGAGGACGCCGCGCTTTGGCAATCGCTAAACCAACTCCGAGAGGTTATCGACCACGCCGAGCATCGATCAACCCGACCACGAGGGTCTATTTCCGCGAGCAAACGAAGAACAAGCAAGAAACCGAGATTGCAACTGGATATTGCGAATATAAGATGAAAGCTTTATTGATCAAGGTGGGGTTCAGGACGCTTTGTCCGGTCGCTGAACACAAACGGCACGCTGGGTTGCAGCTATGGCTAACTTTTGATCTAAACAAAACCTAAGTCTAAACGGTGCCCTAAGGGCTGTATATATGGAGGAAGGGGTGAATTTCGTGGCCCTTGGTGGAGGGGTCCAAACTAACCCTATCTCTTGTTTCCCACACATACGGACTCTAAAATAGCCTATACTAATGTATTTCGAAATTACATGGCCTGGCTCAATAATAAGGTGACGAAGACCTAGAATAGCCTATGGACTAATATTATGAAGTGGCATCTTGTATATTTCATGTCCAAGGCTTCATGCACTCATTATGGTGGCTTCAAAGTCCCAAATCATCACTTGTAACTCCATTCTTGTCCCCTTATGCATGCCATCATCTCCATGCTGGTTCTGCTCCAATGTTCATCCTTCTCCAAGTTGGCCCTACATTTGTAAGCAAAACAAATGTATCCAATTTAGGCAGCGCCATATTCTCATGAACATTAGAATCATTACCAAGAAACGAAAGTACCGGTAATTTAGTTGGCGGCGCGAGCTCTAGTAATTGGTCCAAGATGTATAGCGGCAGGGCTGGGTGTAACAATGGTATTGATGTCCTCATCATTTTTGATTCGCATAGGCCATGAAAGCAGTTCGAGTACTTATGGGTCCGACATATGCACCAATGACAACATTATGACTGTTTTAGTGAACATCTGTCCATTCTATGTCACCCTTAAAAGTACTTCATTTTCGCATGCTTTTTGCCCGATTGCTCTAAAATTTCTTTGTCCTCTATAGAGGAGATATCATTTCCACATATATATCGACCGATGCCAGAATTGCTTTTGTTCTTGGCTTTCATGCGCATGAGTTACAAAGATGCCATCCCGCGAAAACAAGGAGAATAAGGCATATAGCCGCTGGATTTTTTTCAATTTACGCCAAATGAGATCGCCTGATCATAGAGCATCTACGTAAAGGTACATTTGTCCCTACCAGGGGGCTAATGTCTATAAGCAACATAATCTCTCAATTTCCTTCAAAAGGAAGTGCCAATGGGTTCGTAAACTTGTCTCAAAAACAATGATTTAATGATGTTCTTTGACTTTGAGGGCCAAAAAGACCTGCTTAAGGCTAAATTTGAGGGTACTCCGGCCTCCCCGCGTAACCGTGAGTATTTTTTGATTCAAGACGCCGCCGCGAGCAGTTTGAGTACTTATGGGTCCGACACGGACCAATGACAAAATTATGACCGCTTTAGTGAACATCTCATCATTCTATGGCGCCTTGAAAGTACTTCAATTTCTCGCGCGCTTTTGCCCTCGATTGCCCTAAAATTTCTTGTCCTCTATAGAGAGATATCGCTTCACATATATATTGATCGATGCCAGAATTGCTTTTGTTCTTGGCTTTCACGCGCATGAGTTACAAAGATGCCATCCGCCGAAAACAAGGAGAATAAGGCATATAGTCACTGGATTTTTTTCTTCAATTTACGCCAAATGAGATTGCCCTGATCATAGAGCATCCGCAGATAGGTACGCTTGTCCCTACCAGGGGGCTAATGTCTATAATCAAGATAATCTCAATTTCCTTCAAAAGGAAGTGCCAATGGGTTCGTAAACTTGTCTCAAAAAAGCGATTTAATGATGTTGTTTGACTTTCGTGGCCAAAAGACCTGCTTAAGGCTAAATTTGAGGGTATTCGGGCTCTGGCGGAAGCATGGAGTATTTTTTGATTTGCACGCCATGAGCAGTTTGAGTAGTTATGGGTCCGACACGGACCAATGACAAAAGTATGACCGCTTTAGTGAACATCCGTCCATTCTATGGCGCCTTGAAAGTACTTCATTTTCTCGCGCTTTTTGCCCGATTGCCCTAAAATTTCTCGTCCTCTATAGAGCAGATATCGCTTCCACATATATATCGACCGATGCCAGAACGCCTTTTGTTCTTGGCTTTCACGCCGCATGAGTTACAAAGATGCCATCCGGCGAAACAAGGAGAATTAGGCATGTAGTCACTGGATTTTCTTCAATTTATGGCCAAATGAGATTGCCCTGATCATAGAGCATCCGCAGAAGTTACGCTTTGTCGCTACCAGGGGGCTAATGTCTATAAGCAACATAATCTGGTCAATTTCTTCAAAAGGAAGTGCCAATGGGTTCAAAACTTGTCCGAAAAACAAATGACCAATGATGTTCTTTGACTTACAGGCCAAAAAGTCCCGCTTAAGGCTGAATTTGAGGGTACTCCGGCCACCGACGCAAGCGTGAGTATTTTTTGATTCACAAGGCCATGAGAAGTTTGAGTACTTATGGGTCCGACACGGACCAATGACAACATTATGACTGTTTTAGTGAACATCTGTCCATTCTATGTCGCCCTTGAAAGTACTTCATTTTCTCGTATGCTTTTTTCGATGGCCCTAAAATTTCTTGTCCTCTATAGAGGAGATATCATTTCACATATATATCGACCGATGCCAGAATTGCTTTTGTTCTTGGCTTTCATGCGCATGAGTTACAAAGATGCCATCCGCGAAAACAAGGAGAATAAGGCATATAGTCGCTGAATTTTCTTCAATTTACGGCCAAATGAGATCGCCTGATCATAGAGCATCTACAGAAGGTACGCTTTGTCCCTACCAGGGGGCTAATGTCTATAAGCAACATAATCTCTCAATTTCCTTCAAAAGGAAGTGCCAATGGGTTCAAACTTGTCTCGAAAAAAATGATTTAATGATGTTCTTTGACTTTCGTGGCCAAAAAGACCTGCTTAAGGCTAAATTTGAGGGTACTCCGCCTCCCCGCGTAACCGTGGAGTATTTTTTGAATCGCAGACCGCCATGAGCAGTTTGAGTACTTATGGGTCCGACACGGACCAATGACAAAATTATGACCGCTTTAGTGAACATTTGTCCATTCTATGGCAGTCCTTGAAAGTACTTCAATTTCTCGTGCGCTTTTTGCCTGATTGCCCCAAAATTTCTTGTCCTCTATAGAGCAGATATCGTTTCCACATATATATTGATCGATGCCATGAATTGCTTTTGTTCTTGGCTTTCACGCGCATGAGTTACAGCATGCCATCCGGCGAAAACAAGGAGAATAAGGCATGTAGCCGCTGGATTTTTCTTCAATTTACGGCAAAATGAGATTGCCCGGATCATAGAGCATCTGCAGATAGGTACGTTTGTCCCTACCAGGGGGGCTAATGTCTATAATCAACATAATCTCTCGAATTTCCTTCAAAAGGAAGTGCCAATGGGTTCAGAAACTTGTCTGAAAAAAGCGACGAATGATGTTGTTTGACTTTCGGCCAAAAGACTTGCTTAAGGCTGAATTTGAGGGTATCCGCCTCCGGAAGCATGGAGTATTTTTGATTCGTGTCACGCCATGAAAGCAGTTTGATTACTTATGGGTCCGACACGGACTCAATGACAACATTATGACTGCTTTAGTGAACATCTGTCCATTCTATGTCGGTCCTTGAAAGTACTTCATTTTCTCGCGGCGCTTTTTGCCGACGCCTCAAAATTTCTTGTCCTCTATAGAGAGATATCATTTCACATATATATTGACCGATGTGAATTGCTTTTGTTCTTGGCTTTCATGCGCATGAGTTACAAAGATGCCATCCGCAAAACAAGGAGAATAAGGCATATAGTCGCTGAATTTTTTCAATTTACGGCCAAATGAGATTGCCTGGATCATAGAGCATCTACAGAAGGTATGTTTGTCTCTACTGGGGGGCTAATGTCTATAAGCAACATAATCTCTCAATTTCCTTCAAAAGGAAGTGCCAATGGGTTCGTAAACTTGTCCGAGAAACAGCGATTTAATGATGTTCTTTGACTTTCAGGCCAAAAAGACCTGCTTAAGGCTGAATTTGAGGGTACTGGCCTCCCGCAGAACCGCGGAGTATTTTTTGATTCGCAGCCGCCGCGAAAGCAGTTTGAGTACTTATGGGTCCGACACGACCAATGACAAAATTATGACCGCTTTAGTGAACATCTGTTCATTCTATGGCGTCCTTGAAAGTACTTCAATTTCTCGTGCGCTTTTTGCCCGATTGCTTCCAAAATTTCTTGTCTTCTATAGAGCAGATATCGCTTCCACATATATATTGATCGATGCCAGAATTGCTTTTGTTCTTGGCTTTCACGCCGATGAGTTACAAAGATGCCATCCGCGAAAAACAAGGAGAATAAGGCATATAGTCGCTGGATTTTCTTTCAATTTACGCAAAATGAGATTGCCTTGATCATAGAGCATCCGCAGATAGGTACGCTTTGTCCCTACCAGGGGGCTAATGTCTATAATCAACATAATCTCGAATTTCCTTCAAAAGGAAGTGCCAATGGGTTCGTAAACTTGTCTCAAAAAAGCGATTTAATGATGTTCTTTGACTTTCGTACAAAAAGAGCTGCTTAAGGCAATTTGAGGGTATTCCTGGCTTCGCGCGAAGCATGGAGTATTTTTGATTCACACGGCCACTTGAAAGCAATTTGAGTACTTATGGGTCCGACACGACTCAATGACAAAAGTATGACCGCTTTAGTGAACATCCGTCCATTCTATGGCGCCTCTGAAAGTACTTCATTTTCGCGCTTTTTGCCCGATTGCCCCAAAATTTTCGTCCTCTATAGAGAGATATCGCTTGCACATATATATTGACCGATGCCAGAACGCCTTTTGTTCTTGGCTTTCACGCCGCATGAGTTACAAGATGCCATCCGCGGAAACAAGGAGAATTAGGCATGTAGTCGCTGGATTTTTTTCAATTTACGCCAAATGAGATTGCCCGGATCATAGAGCATTTGCAGAAGTTACGCTTGTCGCTACCAGGGGGGCTAATGTCTATAAGCAACATAATTAGTCGAATTTCCTTCAAAAGGAAGTGCCAATGGGTTCAAAAACTTGTCCAAAAAAAAGCACCAATGATGTTCTTTGACTTACAGGGCCAAAAAGTCCTGCTTAAGGCTGAATTTGAGGGTACTCCGCCTCCCGCAGAAGCGTGAGTATTTTTTGATTCACGCACGCCGCGAGAAGTTTGAGTACTTATGGGTCCGACACGGACCAATGACAAAATTATGACTGCTTTAGTGAACATCCGTCCATTCTATGTCGCCCCTAAAAGTACTTCATTTTCTCATGCTTTTGCCTCGATTGTTCTAAAATTTCTTGTCCTCTATAGAGGAGATATCATTTCACATATATATCGACCGATGCCAGAATTGCTTTTGTTCTTGGCTTTCACGCCGCATGAGTTACAAAGATGCCATCCGCTAAAACAAGGAGAATAAGGCATATAGTCTGGATTTTCTTGGATTTTCTTCAATTTATGGCCAAATGAGCTTTGGGGGCTAATGTCTATAAGCAACATAATCTCTCAATTTCCTTCAAAAGGAAGTGCCAATGGGTTCGTAAACTTGTCTCAAAAAACAGCGATTTAATGATGTTCTTTGACTTTCAGGCCAAAAAGACCTGCTTAAGGCTGAATTTGAGGGTACTCCGGCCTCCCGGCAACCGTGGAGTATTTTTTGATTCACATACGCCGCGAAAGCGTTTGAGTACTTATGGGTCCGACACGGACCAATGACAAAATTATGACCGCTTTAGTGAACATTTGTCCATTCTATGGCGTCCTTGAAAGTACTTCATTTTCTCGTATGCTTTTGCCCGATTGCCCCAAAATTTCTTGTCCTCTATAGAGAGATATCGTTTCCACATATATATTGATCGATGCTGTGAACGCCTTTTGTTCTTGGCTTTCACGCATGAGTTACAAGATGCCATCCGTGGAAACAAGGAGAATTAGGCATGTAGTCACTGGATTTTTTTTCAATTTATGGCCAAATGAGATTGCCTTGATCATAGAGCATCCGCAGATAGGTATGTTTGTCCTCTACCAGGGGGCAATTGTCTATAAGCAACATAATCGTCAATTTCCTTCAAAAGGAAGTGCCAATGGGTTCAAAACTTGTCTCAAAAACAGCGATTTAATGATGTTCTTTGACTTTCAGGCCAAAAGGTCCTGCTTAAGGCTGAATTTGAGGGTACTGGGCCTCCTAGCGAAGAGTGGTGTAGTTTTTGATTCGTAGGCTCGCCAGCAGCAGTTTGAGTACTTATGGGTCCGACACGGACCAATGACAAAATTATGACCCTTTAGTGAACATATGTCCATTCTATGGCGCCCTTAAAAGTACTTCATTTTCTCGCGCTTTTTACCGATTGCCCTAAAATTTCTTGTCCTCTATAGAGGAGATATCGCTTCCACATATATATCGACCGACGCCAGAATGCCCTTTTGTTCTTGGCTTTCACGCCGCATGAGTTACAAAGATGCCATCCGTGAAAACAAGGAGAATATGGCATATAGTCGCTGGATTTTCTTTCAATTTACGCCAAATGAGATCGCCTTGATCATAGAGCATCTTTAGAAAGGTACGCTTGTCCCTACAAGGGGGCTAATGTCTATAAGCAACATAATCTCTCGAATTTCCTTCAAAAGTAAGTGCCAATGGGTTCAAAACTTGTCTCAAAAACAGCGATTTAATGATGTTCTTTGACTTTCGTACAAAAAGTCTTGCTTAAGGCTGAATTTGAGGGTACTCCGCCTCCTAGCGCAAGCGGGAGTATTTTTGATTCGCAGCGCCGCCATGGCCCACTTTGAGTACTTATGGGTCCGACACGGACCAATGACAAAATTATGACTGTTTTGTGAACATCTGTCCATTCTATGGCGCCCTTGAAAGTACTTCATTTTCGCGCGCTTTTTGCCCGATTGCCCAAAATTTCTTGTCCTCTATAGAGTAGATATCATTTCCACATATATATCGACCGATGCCAGAATGCCCTTTTGTTCTTGGCTTTCACGCCGCATGAGTTACAAAGATGCCATCCGCAAAACAAGGAGAATAAGGCATATAGTCACTGGATTTTTTCAATTTACGGCCAAATGAGATTGCCTTGATCATAGAGCATCTACAGAAAGGTATGTTTGTCCCTACCAGGGGGCTAATGTCTATAAGCAACATAATCTCGAATTTCCTTCAAAAGGAAGTGCCAATGGGTTCGTAAACTTGTCCAAAAAAGCGATTTAATGATGTTCTTTGACTTTCATGGCCAAAAGACCTCGCTTAAGGCAATTTGAGGGTATCGGCTGCCTCGGGCGGAAGCATGGAGTATTTTTGATTCGCACGCCATGCAAGCAGTTTGAGTACTTATGGGTCCGACACGGACCAATGACAAAATTATGACCGCTTTAATGAACATCCGTCCATTCTATGGCGCCCCTGAAAGTACTTCATTTTCTCGCGCTTTTTGCCCGATTGCCCTAAAATTTCTCGTCCTCTATAGAGGAGATATCGCTTCCACATATATATCGACCGATGCCAGAACGCCTTTTGTTCTTGGCTTTCACGCCGCATGAGTTACAAAGATGCCATCCGACGGAAACAAGGAGAATTAGGCATGTAGCCGCTGGATTTTTCTTCAATTTACGGCCAAATGAGATTGCCCGGATCATAGAGCATTTGCAGCAAGGTACGTTTGTCCCTACCAGGGGGGCTAATGTCTATAAGCAACATAATTAGTCGAATTTCCTTCAAAAGGAAGTGCCAATGGGTTCAAAAACTTGTCTGAAAAACAGCGACCAATGATGTTCTTTGACTTTCAGGGCCAAAAAGTCCTGCTTAAGGCTGAATTTGAGGGTACTCCGGGCCTCCCGGCGGAAGCGTGGAGTATTTTTTGGATTCGCACGCTCGCCGCGAGAAGTTTGAGTACTTATGGGTCCGACACAGACTCCGAATGACAAAATTATGACCGTTTTAGTGAACATCTGTCCATTCTATGGCAGTCCTTAAAAGTACTTCATTTTCTCGCATGCTTTTTGCCCGATTGCTCTAAAATTTCTTGTCCTCTATAGAGGAGATATCATTTCACATATATATCGACCGATGCCAGAATGGCTTTTGTTCTTGGCTTTCACGCATGAGTTACAAACATGCCATCCGCTAAAACAAGGAGAATAAGGCATATAGTCAGCCGGATTTTCTTCAATTTACGCCAAATGAGATTACCCTTGATCATAGAGCATCCGCAGAAGGTACGCTTGTCCCTACCAGGGGGCTAATGTCTATAAGCAACATAACCTCTCAAATTTCCTTCAAAAGGAAGTGCCAATGGGTTCAAACTTGTCTAAAAACAATGATGAATGATGTTCTTTGACTTTCGGCCAAAAGACCTGCTTAAGGCTAAATTTGAGGGTACTCCGCCTCCCGCGTAACTGCGGAGTATTTTTGATTCACATACGCCATGAAAGCAGTTTGAGTACTTATGGGTCCGACACGGACCAATGACAAAATTATGACCGCTTTGGTGAACATTTGTCCATTCTATGGCGACCTTGAAAGTACTTCATTTTATCGCGCTTTTGCCCGATTGCCCCAAAATTTTTCGTCCTCTATAGAGCGAGATATCTTTTCCACATATATATTGATCGATGCCAGAACGCCTTTTGTTCTTGGCTTTCACGCCGCATGAGTTACAAACATGCCATCCCGTAAACAAGGAGAATTAGGCATGTAGTCACTGGAATTTTTTCAATTTACGCCAAATGAGATTGCCCGGATCATAGAGCATCCGCAGAAGGTATGTTTGTCCCTACCAGGGGGCTAATGTCTATAAGCAACATAATCTCAAATTTCCTTCAAAAGGAAGTGCCAATGGGTTCGTAAACTTGTCCAAAAAAAATGATTTAATGATGTTCTTTGACTTTCAGGCCAAAAAGTCTTGCTTAAGGCTGAATTTGAGGGTACTCCGGCCTCCTAGCGCAAGTGGGGAGTATTTTTGATTCGTGCTCGCCAAGGCCCAGCTTTGAGTACTTATGGGTCCGACACGGACCAATGACAAAATTATGACTGCTTTAGTGAACATCTGTCCATTATATGGTAGTCCTTGAAAGTACTTCATTTTCTCGTGCGCTTTTTGCCTGATTGCCCCAAAATTTCTCGTCCTCTATAGAGCAGATATCGTTTCCACATATATATTGACCGATGCCAGGAACGCCCTTTTGTTCTTGGCTTTCACGCGCATGAGTTACAGCATGCCATCCGACGGAAACAAGGAGAATTAGGCATGTAGCCGCTGGATTTTTCTTTAATTTACGGCCAAATGAGATTGCCCGGATCATAGAGCATTTGCAGCCAAGTACGTTTGTCTCTACCAGGGGGGCTAATGTCTATAAGCAACATAATTAGTCGAATTTCCTTCAAAAGGAAGTGCCAATGGGTTCAAAAACTTGTCTCAAAAACAATGATTTAATGATGTTCTTTGACTTTCGTACAAAAGTCTTGCTTAAGGCTGAATTTGAGGGTACTCCGGCCTCCTAGCGCAAGCGGGAGTATTTTTGATTCGTATACCGCCACAGCATACAGTTTGAGTACTTATGGGTCCGACACGACCAATGACAAAATTATGACCTTTTAGTGAACATATGTCCATTCTATGGCGCTCCTTAAAAGTACTTCATTTTCGCATGCTTTTTGCCCGATCGTTCTAAAATTTCTTGTCCTCTATAGAGGAGATATCGCTTCCACATATATATTGACCGACGCCAGAATGCCTTTTTATTCTTGGCTTTCACGCCGCATGAGTTACAAAGATGCCATCCGACCTAAAACAAGGAGAATATGGCATATAGTCGCTGGATTTTCTTCAATTTACGCCAAATGAGATCGCCTTGATCATAGAGCATCTTTAGAAAGGTACATTTGTCCCTACCAGGGGGCTAATGTCTATAAGCAACATAATCTCTCGAATTTCCTTCAAAAGGAAGTGCCAATGGGTTCGTAAACTTGTCCTAAAAACAATGATTTAATGATGTTCTTTGACTTTCGTACAAAAGTCTTGCTTAATGCTGAATTTGAGGGTACTCCGCCTCCTAGCGCAAGCGGGAGTATTTTTTGATTCGTATACCGCCGCCAAGGCCCACTTTGAGTACTTATGGGTCCGACACGACCAATGACAAAATTATGACCGTTTTGTGAACATCTGTCCATTCTATGGCGCCCTTGAAAGTACTTCATTTTCTCGCAGCGCTTTTTGCCTCGATTGTTCCAAAATTTCTTGTCCTCTATATAGAGATATCATTTCCACATATATATTGACCGATGCTGTGAATGCCTTTTGTTCTTGGCTTTCACGCCGCATGAGTTACAAAGATGCCATCCGCAAAAACAAGGAGAATAAGGCATATAGTCACTGGATTTTCTTCAATTTACGGCCAAATGAGATCGCCCAATCATAGAGCATCTACAGAAGGTACGCTTTGTCCCTACCAGGGGGCTAATGTCTATAAGCAACATAGTCTCTCAAATTTCTTCAAAAGAAAGTGCCAATGGGTTCGTAAACTTGTCTCAAAAAAGCGATTTAATGATGTTCTTTGACTTTCGTACAAAAAGACCTGCTTAAGGCTTAATTTGAGGGTATCTCGGCCCCGGCGGAAGCATGGAGTATTTTTGATTCGCAGCCGCCATGAGCAGTTTGAGTACTTATGGGTCCGACACGGACCAATGACAAAATTATGACCGCTTTAGTGAACATCTGTCCATTCTATGGCGTCCTTGAAAGTACTTCATTTTCTCGCGCGCTTTTTACCGATTGCCCCAAAATTTTCGTCCTCTATAGAGCAGATATCGCTTTCCACATATATATCGACCGATGCCAGAACGCCTTTTGTTCTTGGCTTTCACGCGCATGAGTTACAAAGATGCCATCCGACGGAAACAAGGAGAATTAGGCATGTAGCTGGATTTTTCTTCAATTTACGGCAAAATGAGATCGCCTTGATCATAGAGCATTTGCAGAAGGTACGCTTTGTCCCTACCAGGGGGCTAATGTCTATAAGCAACATAATTAGTCGAATTTCCTTCAAAAGGAAGTGCCAATGGGTTCAAAACTTGTCCGAAAAACAATGACCAATGATGTTCTTTCACTTTGTACAAAAAGTCCCGCTTAAGGCTGAATTTGAGGGTACTGGCCTCCGGCGCAAGCTTGAGTATTTTTTGATGATTCAGACGCACGCCATGAGAAGTTTGAGTACTTATGGGTCCGACATGCACTCAATGACAAAATTATGATCGCTTTAGTGAACATCTGTCCATTCTATGGCGTCCTTAAAAGAACTTCATTTTCTCGCGCTTTTGCCTCGATTGCCCCTAAAATTTTTGTCCTCTATAGAGGAGATATCATTTCCACATATATATCGACCGATGCCAGAATGGCTTTTGTTCTTGGCTTTCACGCCGCATGAGTTACAACATGCCATCCGCGAAAACAAGGAGAATAAGGCATATAGTCACTGGATTTTCTTCAATTTACGCCCAAATGAGATTACCCGGATCATAGAGCATCCGCAGAAGGTACGCTTTGTCCCAATGTGGGGGCTAATGTCTATAAGCAACATAACCTCTCAAATTCCCCTTCAAAAGGAAGTGCCAATGGGTTCAGAAACTTGTGTGAAAAACAGCGACGAATGATGTTCTTTGACTTTCGGGGCCAAAAAGACCTGTTTAAGGCTAAATTTGAGGGTACTCCGGGCCTCCTGGCAGAACCGTGGAGTATTTTTTGGATTCGCGCACTCGCCGTGAGCAGTTTGAGTACTTATGGGTCCGACACGGACTCCGAATGACAAAATTATGACCGTTTTGGTGAACATTTGTCCATTCTATGGCAGACCTTGAAAGTACTTCATTTTCTCGTGCGCTTTTTGCCTCATTGCCCCAAAAAATTTCGTCCTCTATAGAGCAGATATCTTTTCCACATATATATTGATCGATGCCAGGAACGCCCTTTTGTTCTTGGCTTTCACGCGCATGAGTTACAACATGCCATCCGGCAGAAACAAGGAGAATTAGGCATGTAGCCGCTGGATTTTTCTTCAATTTACGGCCAAATGAGATCGCCTTGATCATAGAGCATCCGCAGAAGGTACGCTTGTCCCTACCAGGGGGCTAATGTCTATAAGCAACATAATCTCTCAAATTTCCTTCAAAAGGAAGTGCCAATGGGTTCAAACTTGTCTCAAAAACAGGATTTAATGATGTTCTTTGACTTTCGTACAAAAAGTCTTGCTTAAGGCTGAATTTGAGGGTACTCCGTCCTCCTAGCGCTAGTGGGGAGTATTTTTGATTCGTGTTTCGCCAAGGCCCAGTTTGAGTACTTATGGGTCCGACACGGACCAATGACAAAATTATGACCTGCTTTAGTGAACATCCGTCCATTATATGGCGCCCTTGAAAGTACTTCATTTTCTCGCGCTTTTGCCGATTGCCCAAAATTTCTCGTCCTCTATAGAGAGATATCGCTTCCACATATATATTAACCGATGCCAGAACGCCTTTTGTTCTTGGCTTTCACGCGCATGAGTTACAAAGATGCCATCCGACGAAACAAGGAGAATTAGGCATGTAGTCACTGGATTTTTTTTTAATTTACGCCAAATGAGATTGCCCGGATCATAGAGCATTTGTAGAAGGCACGCTTGTCTCTACCAGGGGCTAATGTCTATAAGCAACATAATTAGTCGAATTTCCTTCAAAAGGAAGTGCCAATGGGTTCAAAACTTATCTAAAAAACAGCGATTTAATGATGTTCTTTGACTTTCGTACAAAAAGTCTTGCTTAAGGCTGAATTTGAGGGCTCCGGCCTCCTAGCGCAAGCGGGAGTATTTTTGATTCGTATGCGCGCCACAGCAGTTTGAGTACTTATGGGTCCGACACGGACCAATGACAAAATTATGACCGTTTAGTGAACATCCGTCCATTCTATGGCGTCCTTGAAAGTACTTCATTTTCTCGCAGCGCTTTACCGATTGCCCTAAAATTTCTTGTCCTCTATAGAGCAGATATCATTTCCACATATATATCGACCGATGCTGTGAATGCCTTTTGTTCTTGGCTTTCACGCGCATGAGTTACAAAGATGCCATCCGCTAAAACAAGGAGAATAAGGCATATAGTCACTGGATTTTTTTCAATTTACGCCAAATGAGATTGCCTTGATCATAGAGCATCTACAGAAGGTACGCTTGTCCCTACCAGGGGGCTAATGTCTATAAGCAACATAATCTCTCGAATTTCCTTCAAAAGGAAGTGCCAATGGGTTCGTAAACTTGTCTCAAAAAATTGATTTAATGATGTTCTTTGACTTTCAGGCAAAAAGTCTTGCTTAAGGCTGAATTTGAGGGTACTCCGGCCTCCCGGCGGAAGCATGGAGTATTTTTGATTCGCACCGCCATGAAAGCAGTTTGAGTACATATGGGTCCGACACGGACCAATGACAAAATTATGACCGCTTTAGTGAACATCTGTCCACTCTATGGCAGTCCTTGAAAGTACTTCATTTTTCGTGGTGCTTTTGCCCGATTGCCCCAAAATTTCTCGCCCTCTATAGAGCAGATATCGCTTCCACATATATATCGACCGATGCCGTGAAAACCTTTTGTTCTTGGCTTTCACGCCGCATGAGTTACAAAGATGCCATCCGACGGAAACAAGGAGAATTAGGCATGTAGTCACTGGATTTTTCTTCAATTTACGCCAAATGAGATCGCCCTTGATCATAGAGCATTTGCAGAAGGTACGTTTGTCCCTACCAGGGGGCTAATGTATATAAGCAACATAATTAGTCGAATTTCCTTCAAAAGGAAGTGCCAATGGGTTCAAAACTTGTCGAAAAAACAGCGACTAATGATGTTCTTTCACTTTCGGCCAAAAAGTCCCGCTTAAGGCTGAATTTGAGGGTACTCCGGCCTCCCTGCGCAAGCTTGAGTATTTTTGATTCGACACACGCCAGAAGTTTGAGTACTTATGGGTCCGACACGCACTCAATGACAAAATTATGATCGCTTTAGTGAACATCTGTCCATTCTATGGGCGCCCTAAAAGAACTTCATTTTCTCGTGCGCTTTTTGCCCGATTTCTAAAATTTCTTGTCCTCTATAGAGGAGATATCATTTCACATATATATTGACCGATGCTGTGAATGGCTTTTGTTCTTGGCTTTCACGCCGATGAGTTACAACATGCCATCCGCAAAAACAAGGAGAATAAGGCATATAGTCACTGGATTTTCTTCAATTTACGCCCAAATGAGATTACCCTGATCATAGAGCATCCGCAGAAGGTACGCTTGTCCCCACCAGGGGGCTAATGTCTATAAGCAACATAACCTCTCAAATTTCCTTCAAAAGGAAGTGCCAATGGGTTCGTAAACTTGTGTGAAAAAAAATGATTTAATGATGTTCTTTGACTTTCGGCCAAAAAGACCTGCTTAAGGCTAAATTTGAGGGTACTCCGGCCTCCCCGCGAACCGGGAGTATTTTTTGATTCACAGACCGCCGTGAGCAGTTTGAGTACTTATGGGTCCGACACGGACCAATGACAAAATTATGACCGCTTTAGTGAACATTTGTCCATTCTATGGCGATCTTGAAAGTACTTCATTTTCGCGCCCTAGCGCTTTTGCCTCATTGCCCCAAAAAATTTCGTCCTCTATAGAGCAGATATCTTTTTCACATATATATTGATCGATGCCGTGAACGCCTTTTGTTCTTGGCTTTCACGCCGCATGAGTTACAAACATGCCATCCGCGTAAACAAGGAGAATTAGGCATGTAGCCACTGGATTTTTTTTTCAATTTACGCCAAATGAGATTGCCTTGATCATAGAGCATCCGCAGAAGGTATGTTTGTCCCTACCAGGGGGCTAATGTCTATAAGCAACATAATCTCTCAAATTTCCTTCAAAAGGAAGTGCCAATGGGTTCGTAAACTTGTCCGAAAAAAAATGATTTAATGATGTTCTTTGACTTTCGTACAAAAAAGTCTTGCTTAAGGCTGAATTTGAGGGTACTCCGTCCTCCTAGCGCTTAGTGGGGAGTATTTTTGATTCGTGGTGCTCGCCATCAGCTAAGTTTGAGTACTTATGGGTCCGACACGACCAATGACAAAATTATGACTTTTAGTGAACATCCGTCCATTATATGGCGCCTTGAAAGTACTTCATTTTCTCGCGCTTTTTGCCCGATTGCCCCAAAATTTTCGCCCTCTATAGAGAGATATCGCTTCCACATATATATTAACCGATGCCAGAACGCCTTTTGTTCTTGGCTTTCACGCCGCATGAGTTACAAAGATGCCATCCGACTAAACAAGGAGAATTAGGCATGTAGTCGCTGGATTTTTTTAATTTACGGCCAAATGAGATTGCCGGATCATAGAGCATTTGTAGCCGTGCACGCTTTGTCTCTACCAGGGGGCTAATGTCTATAAGCAACATAATTAGTCGAATTTCCTTCAAAAGGAAGTGCCAATGGGTTCAAAACTTATCTCAAAAAACAGCGATTTAATGATGTTCTTTGACTTTCAGGCCAAAAGTCTTGCTTAAGGCTGAATTTGAGGGTACTCCGGCCTCCTAGCGCAAGCGGGAGTATTTTTTGATTCGCATACCGCCATGAGCAGCTTTGAGTACTTATGGGTCCGACACGGACCAATGACAAAATTATGACCGCTTTGTGAACATCCGTCCATTCTATGGCAAATCCTTGAAAGTACTTCATTTTCTCGCATGCTTTTTGCTCGATTGCCCCAAAATTTCTTGTCCTCTATAGAGCAGATATCATTTCCACATATATATCGACCGATGCCAGAATGCCTTTTGTTCTTGGCTTTCACGCGCATGAGTTACAAAGATGCCATCCGCCAAAACAAGGAGAATAAGGCATATAGTCATTGATTTTTTTTTCAATTTACGCCAAATGAGATTGCCCGGATCATAGAGCATCTAGCAGAAGGTACGCTTTGTCCCTACCAGGGGGCTAATGTCTATAAGCAACATAATCTCTCGAATTTCCTTCAAAAGGAAGTGCCAATGGGTTCGTAAACTTGTCCAAAAAAAGCGATTTAATGATGTTCTTTGACTTTCGTACAAAAAGTCTTGCTTAAGGCTGAATTTGAGGGTATCCGGCCTCCCGGGCGGAAGCATGGAGTATTTTTGATTCATGCCGCCATGAAAGCAGTTTGAGTACATATGGGTCCGACACGGACCAATGACAAAATTATGACCGCTTTAGTGAACATCTGTCCACTCTATGGCAAAGTCTTGAAAGTACTTCATTTTCTCGCGCTTTTGCCCGATTGCCCCAAAATTTCTCGTCCTCTATAGAGCAGATATCGCTTCACATATATATTGACCGATGCCAGAAAACCCTTTGTTCTTGGCTTTCACGCGCATGAGTTACAGCATGCCATCCGACGGAAACAAGGAGAATTAGGCATGTAGCCGCTGGATTTTTCTTCAATTTACGGCCAAATGAGATTGCCCGGATCATAGAGCATTTGCAGCAAGGTACGTTTGTCTCTACCAGGGGGGCTAATGTCTATAAGCAACATAATTAGTCGAATTTCCTTCAAAAGGAAGTGCCAATGGGTTCAACAACTTGTGTGAAAAACAACGACCAATGATGTTCTTTGACTTTCAGGGCCAAAAAGTCCTGCTTAAGGTTGAATTTGAGGGTATCTGGCCCTCCAGCGGAAGCGTGAGTATTTTTTGATTCGCACTCGCCATGAGAAGTTTGAGTACTTATGGGTCCGACATGACTTCAATGACAAAATTATGACCGCTTTAGTGAACATCTGTCCATTTCCCCTTTTTCCTTTCCCGGGGTTTAAAAAAACCCTTTTTTTTCCCCCTTTTTTTCCCCCAAAAAGGGGGACCCTTTTCCAAAATTTTTCCTTTGGGAAAATTAATTTTTTTAAAAATTTTTTCTTGGGGAAAAAAACCCCAAAAAAAATTTTTTAAAATTTTTTTTTAAAATTTTTCCCAAAAAAACCGGGGCCCCCGGAAAAGGGTTTTTTTCCCCGGGGAATTTTCCCCCCAAAAAAAAAAATTTTTTTCCCCCCAAAAAATTTTTTAATTTTTTTAAAAAAAACCCGGGAAAAGGGGCCCGGGGAAAAGGGTTTTTTTTTAAAAATTTTTTGGGGGAAAAAAAAAAATTTTTAAAAATTTTTTTTTTTTCCCCCCCCTTTTTTTTTCCCAAAGGGGGTTTTTTTAAAAATTTTTTTTTTTTTCCCCCCCCAAAAAAAAAAAGGCCTTTTTTTTTTTTGGGGGCCCCGGGAAAAGGGGTTTTTGGGGCCCTTTTTAAACAAAATTTTTTTTCCCCTGGGTTCTTAAATTTTAAAACTTTTTTTTTTCCCCAAAATTTTTTTAAAATTTTTTCCCCAAAAGGGAATTAAAATTTGGGTTTAAGGGAAGGGGTTTTTTGGGGGTTTTTAAGGGGAAAAAAAAGGGGGTTTTTGGCCCTTGGCCCCCCCAAAAGGAATTCCTTTTTTTCCCCCCCTTTTTTTTTTTCCCCAAGAAACCCTTTTTAAAAAAAAAGGGTTTAAATTTTTTTTTAAGGGGGCCCCCCAAAAACCTTTAAAAAGGGGTTTGGGGTTTTAAAAAAATTAATTTTGGTTTTTAAAAAAAGGGGGTTTAAATTTAAAAAAAAAATTTTTTTATTTAAACCCCCAAAATTCCCCAAAAATTTTTTCCCCCCCAAGGGAAAATTTTTTCCCCAAAAGGGAAATTTTAATTATTTCCCCCAAAAAAATTTTTTTTGGGGAAAAAAAATTTTTTTGGCCCCAAAAGAATTTTTTTTTTTTTCCTTTTCCCAAAAATTTTTTCCCCAATAGAGGAATTAAAAAATTTTCCCCGGGGGGTTTTTTTTTTGGGGTTTTAAAAAGGAACCCAAAAAAAAAGGGAAAAAAAAATTTTTTCTTTTAAAATAAAAAGCCGTTAAGGGAATTTAAGGGAAATCCCCCCCCCGGGGTTTTTTTTCCCCCCAAAAATTTTTAAAAAAAGGGAAAAAAAAATTTTTAATGAAATTTCTTTTTTTTTTTTTTTTTTTTTCCCCCCCGGGCCCTTAAATTTTTTTTTAAAAAAAAAATTTTTAATTTTGGGGCCAAACCCTTTTTTTCCCGGGAAATTTTTCCCCCCCCAAAAAAGGGTTTAAATTACCCCCTTTTTTTTTTTTCCCAAAGAGGTTTTTTTAAAAAAATTTAAAATTTTTTTCCGGGGAATTTTAAAAAAAACCTTCCCCAAAAAAAGGAAAAAGGGGGTTTTTTTTTCCAAATTTAAAATTTTTCCCTTTGAAAAGAAAAAAGGGTTTCCCCCGGGGGGGTTTTTAATTTAAAAAAATTTTTTAAAAAACCGGGGAAAACCCAAAAAAATTTAAATTTTTTAACTTTTTAAAAACCGGGTTTTTTTGGGGCCCGGAAAAAAATTTCTTTTTTGGGGATTCCTTTTCCCAAAAAAGGGCCAAATTTTTTTTTTGGGCCCTTTTTCCCAAAAAACCCCAAAAAAAAATTTTTTTTTTTTTTTCCCAAAGGAGATTCCTTTTTTAAAAATTCCCGGGAATTTTTTTCCGGGGTTTGGTTTTAAATTTCCCTTTTAAAAAAGGGAAAAAACCCCTTTTTTAAAAAGGAAAAATTTTTTTTTTAAAAAACCCTTTTTTTTAAAATTTCCGGCCTTTTTTTTTAAAAATCCAAAAAGGGGGTCCGAAAAGGTTTAAAATTTTTTTTTAAAAAGCCCTTTATTAAATTTTTCCCCCTTTTCCCAAAAGGGGGTTTTTTTTTCCCCCAAAAAACCAAATTTTCCCCCAAAAAATTTTTGCCCTTTTAAAATTTTTTCGGCCTCCCCAAAAAAAAGGGTTTTTGGGAATTTTAAAATTTCCCAAAAGACCCTTTCCTTTAAATTTTGAAAGGTTGGGGCTTTTTTTTCCCAAAAAAAATTTAATTTTCCCAAAAAAGGGGGTTAAACCTTTTTTTCCAAATTTTTAAAAAATTTTTGCCCCAAAAAGCCCAAAAAAGGGGCCCGGCCTTTCCCAAAAATTTAATTTTTAATTTCCCCCAAAAAAGGGGCCTTTGGGAAACCCCAAAAAACAAATTTAATGATTTTTGGCCTTTAAAAAATTTAAAATTTCCCTTTTAAAATTTTTTTTAAAATTTTTTTAAAAAAAATTTTTTTCCCAAAAAAAAAGAATTGCCCTTTTTTTTTCCCCCAAAAAATTTAAAAAAAGGGTTTGGCCTTTGCCCCAAATTTTTTTCCCTTTTAAAAAAACCCCAAATAAACCGGGGGCCCTTTTTCCCTTTTCCCCAATGGTTTAACAAATTCCCCCCAAAAAAGGCCAAGGGGTTTTTTTTTAAAAAAATTTTTTTGAATTTAAAAAACCCTTTTAAAGGGGGTTTTCCCCCAAAAATTTGGGTTTTTTTGGGTTCCCAAAAAATTTTTTAAAAAGGGCCCAAAAATTTTTGACGGGCCCTTTTGAAACCCTTTTGGGGGGCCCCAAAGAAATTTTTTTTTTCCCCCCAAAATTTTAAAAATTCCCCCCAAAAAAAAATGCCGGTTTTTTCCCCTTTTTTTAAAAAATTTTTTGGGGGGGGTTTTTTTTCAAAATTTTTTTTTTGGGGAAAATTTTTTAAATTTAAATCCCAAAGGTTTTTTTTTTGGGGGAAATTTTAAAAAATTTAAAACAAAAAAAGGAAAAAGGGGGTTTTTTTTTAAAAAAAAATTTTTTTTTAAAAACAAAAATTCCCCCTTAAAAGGGGTTCCCCCCCTTTTTTTTTTTTTTTTAAAAAAAAAGCCTTTTAAAAATTTCCCTTTGACCCTTTTTTTATTCAAAAAAATTTTTTTTGGGGGGTTTTTTTAAAATTTTGTTCCCCCAAAAATTTAATTTCAAATTTAAAAAATTTTTTTTTTTTTCCCCCCTTTTTCCCAAACCTAAAAAAAAAGGAATTTTTTTTTTTTAAAAGGGGGGGCCCCAAAAAGGAAAAAATTTTTTTCCCCAAAATTTTTAAAAGGAACCCAAAGGGTTTTTTTTCCCCTTTTTAAAGGTTTTTTTTTTAAAAAAGGGGAAAAAACCTCCCCCCGGGGGAATTTTTTTTTTCCCCCAAAGGCCCCCAAAAAAAAAAGGGTTTAGTTTTCCCCCCAGGGGAAAATTTTTTTTAAGGGTTTTTTAAAACCCTTTTTTAAAAAATTTTTACCTTAAATTTTTTTTCCCCTTTTTTTTCCCTTTAAAATTTTGGTTTTAAAGGGAATCCTTAAAAAAAAAAAATTTTTTTTTTTTTAAAAAATTTCCCCATTTAAAAAAGGGTTTTTTTAAACCGGGGTTTTTTTTAAAAAAAATTTTTTTTAAAAGGAAAAAAAATTTTTTTAAAAAAAATTTTTTTAAAAAAAAAAAATTTTTTTTTTGGGGGCCCCTTAAAAAATTTTAAATTTTTTTAATTTCCCTAAAAATTTTTAAAATTTTTTTTTTGGGGGGAATTTTTTTCCCCCCTTTATTTTTAAAATTTTTTTCCCCCCCCTTTTTTAAAATTTTTTCCCTTTTTAAAACCCCAAAATTTAACCCCCGGTTTTTTTTTGGCCTTTAAAATTTTTCCCAAAAGGGTTTTAAAAAAAAAGGGCCCGGGCCCTTTTTTCCTTTTCCCCGGGAAAAACCCCCCCAAAAAAAGGGAAAAACCCCCGGGGTTTTTCTTTCCCAAAAATTTTTTTTTAAAAAGGCCAAGGGGTTTTTTTTGGGGGTTTTTTTTCCTTCCAAAATTTTTAAAAAATTTAAGGGTTCCCCCCCAAAAAAGGGGTTTTTTTTTTCCCCCCTTTAAAATTTGGGGGGCCCCCCTGGAAAAATTTGGGTTTTTTTTTTTGGGTTTTGGGGAAAAAAAATTTTTTTACCGTTTTAAAAATTTTTTTTTGGGTTTTTTTTAATTTTTTTTCCCCCCCTTTTTTTTTTCCCCCGGGGTTAAAATTTCCCCCAAAAAACCCAAAAAAATTTTTTTTTTTTAATTTTAAAAATGGAAAAAAGAAAAGGGAAATTTTTTTCCCAAAGGGGAAAATGGTTTCCCCCCCCAAAAAAAAAAGGGGCCCCCCTTTTAAAAAAAAAGGGTTTTTTCCCCAAAAAACCCCAAAAAATTTGGGGAAAACCCCCTTTGGATTTTTTAAAAAAAGGGGAAAGGGGTTTTCCCCCAAAACCCAAAAATTTTTTCCGCCCAAAAATTTTCTTTGGGCCCAAAAATTAAAATTTTTCCCCCCCTTTTTTTTTTTTAAAAAAGGTTTTTTTAAATTTTTAAAACCCTTTTTTTTTTCCCCCAAAGGGGAAAAATTTCCCCAAAAAAAGGAAAAATTTGGTTTTGGTTTTTTTTTGGGAAAAAATTGGGGAAAAAGGAAGGGGTTTTTGGGGTTTTTTTTCCCAAATTTTTTTCAAAAGGAACCCAAAGGGTTCCTTTTAAAAAAGGAAAGGGCCCCTTTAAAAAAAAAGGCCAAATTTTTTTAAAAAAAAGGAAGGGGTTTTTTTTTCCCAAAACCCCCAAAAATTTAGGGCCCCCCCAAAAAATTATTTTTTTTGGGGTTTTTTTTTGGGGGGTTTTTTCCCTTTTTTTTGGGAAAATTTTTTTTTTGGGGGTTTTTAAAAATTTTTTTCCCTTTTAATTTTTTTTTTTCCCCCAAAAAATTCCTTTCCCCAAAAAAAGGAAAAAAATTTGTTTTTTCCAATTTCCCAAATTAAAAAACCCCCCAAAACAAAAAAGGGGGGGTTTTTTTTTTAAAAAAAACCCCAAATTTTAAAAAAAAGGGGGGTTTTAAACCGGGGAAAAAATTTAAAGGTTTTTAAATTTTTAAAAAAGGGGAAAAAGGGGTCCCCCTTTTAATTTTTTTTTAAAAAAAAAGGGGAAAAAACCCCCCCACCGGGGAAAATTTTTAAAGGGAAAAATTTTTTAAAAAATTTCCTTTTTTTTCCTTTGGCCCAAATTTTTTTTTAAAAAAAATTTTTCCCATTTTTGGGCCGTTTTCCCCCTTTTTTTTTAAAGGCGAAATTTATAAATAGTCACTGGATTTTTTTCAATTTACGGCCAAATGAGATGCCGATCATAGAGCATCCGCAGAAGGTACGCTTGTCCCTACCAGGGGGCTAATGTCTATAAGCAACATAATCTTCTAATTTCTTCAAAAGGAAGTGCCAATGGGTTCGTAAACTTGTCTAAAAAAATATTTAATGATGTTCTTTGACTTTAGCCAAAAAGTCTTGCTTAAGGCTGAATTTGAGGGTACTCCGGCCTCCTAGCGCAAGCGGGAGTATTTTTGGATTCTGCACTCGCCGGCCCAGCTTTGAGTACTTATGGGTCCGACACGACCAATGACAAAATTATGACCGCTTTAGTTAACATTTGTCCATTCTATGGCGTCCTTGAAAGTACTTCATTTTCTCGCGCTTTTGCCCGATTGCTCCAAAATTTCGCCTCTATAGAGCAGATATCGCTTCCACTATATATTGACCGATGCCCGAACGCCTTTTGTTCTTGGCTTTCACGCGATGAGTTACGATGCCATCCACGGAAACAAAGGAGAATTAGGATGTAGCCGTGGATTTTTTCAATTTACCCAAATGAGATTGCTGATCATAGAGCATTTGCAGAAGGTACATTTGTCCCTACCAGGGGGCTAATGTCTATAAGCAACATAATTAGTCGAATTTCCTTCAAAAGGAAGTGCCAATGGTTCAAAAACTTGTCCAAAAACAACCAATGATGTTTTTGACTTTCGTAAAAAAGTCCTGCTTAAGGCTGAATTTGAGGGTACTGGCCTCCGCGAAGCGTGAGTATTTTTGATTCCAAGGCCGCCAAGAAGTTTGAGTACTTATGGGTCCGAACGACCAATGACAAAATTATGACCGCTTTAGTGAACATCCGTCCATTCTATGGCGCCCCAAAAGTACTTCATTTTCGCGCCTCCTCATTCTAAAATTTCTTGTCTCTATAGAGGAGATATCATTTCCACATATATGTCGACCGATGCCAGAATGGCTTTTGTTCTTGGCTTTATGCGCATGAGTTACAAAGATGCCATCCGCAAAACAAGGAGAATAAGGCATATCACCTGGATTTTCTTCAATTTACGCAAATGAGATTGCCGATCATAGAGCATCCCAAAGGTACGCTTGTCCCTACCGGGGCTAATGTCTATAAGCAACATAACCTCAATTTCCTTCAAAAGGAAGTGCCGGGTTCGTAAACTTGTCTCAAAAAAAGGATTTAATGATGTTCTTTGACTTTCGGAAAAAGACCTGTTAAGGCTAAATTTGAGGGTACTCCGCCTCCCGAGAACCGGGAGTATTTTTGATTCACAACGCCCGAAAGCAGTTTGAGTACTTATGGGTCCGACACGGACCAATGACAAAATTATGACCGCTTAGTGAACATTTGTCCATTCTATGGCAGATCTTGAAAGTACTTCATTTCTCGGCGCTTTTACCGATTGCTCAAAAAATTTCGTTCCCCAAGAGCAGATTTTTTCCATTTTATATTGATCGATGCCAGAACGCTTTTGTTCTTGGCTTTCACGCCATGAGTTACAAACATGGCATCCGCAAACAAGGAGAATTAGGCATGTACCGCCGGATTTTTATTCAATTTACGCCAAATGAGATGCCCGGATCATAGAGCATCCGCAGAAAGGTACGCTTGTCCCTACCAGGGGGCTAATGTCTATAAGCAACATAATCCAAATTTCCTTCAAAAGGAAGTGCCAATGGGTTCAAAACTTGTCCAAAAACAATGACAATGATGTTCTTTGACTTTCAAGGCCAAAAGTCCGTTAGGCTGAATTTGAGGGTACCTCCGCGAAGCATAGAGTATTTTTGATTCGACGCCCCGGAAAGCAGTTTGAATACTTATGGGTCCACACGACCAATGACAAAACTATGACCGCTTAGTGAACATCGTCACTAGGCGTCTTAAAAGTACTTCATTTTCTGCACGATTTCCAAATTTTGCCCTAAAAAGGAGAATCATTTA